>JAKCPI010001825.1:0-33651 GCA_023213315.1 Euborellia annulipes | reverse complement strand
TTTTTTAAGATGTGCAAAGTAGACCACCCGCAAATAGTGGATATCCACTTTTTCAATTAGTAAAAATTATTAATATGAAAAATTCACTAATTGAAAAAGTGAATTTTTAAAAAAATAATGACAAAAAAAAAAAAAAAAGAAACGTTTAAGATACGTATATGAAATAAGGTGTGATGACACCGGGACCTAAGTTGTGTTTACTGACTCGAGTTCTATCCGAACCCACTTAAACTTGACTTACTTTTACTAGTCTGTTATTTTGTATATAAGTATGTCGCTGATGTTAACAATGCTTTTTACTTGAATGTTACTATATTCCTTCCCAGCAATTTATTTCTAAATAAACTTAATAAAACTAATTATCCTTATATCAAGAAATATATTTACTAAATTTTAAGTAAAAATATTTCTTAATTGACCATTTAAAAAATAATATTTTTATAATTTAAAAAAATTTGGAATCTATCTGTTTTGACTTAACATATATTTCCTGCAATTTTTAACAAAAAATACAAGTTATCTCAATATTATTATTTATTTGTATTATTATTACTTAAATAAAGCCTTATATTGCCAAAAATGTCTTTATTAAGGAACCGATCAAACAGCTGGTCGGCCATGTTGGCTTCTCAGACAGCCGGAATTGAATGAACTACTTTTTGAATTAGTAAAAAATAACTAATCTAAAAGTAACCAATAAATTTACTAAATATATTAGTAGATTCTACTCAAAATGACTAAATTTGCTGTAATTTTCTTACCTACTGCTTGAATAAGTAAAAATTCTACTAATTCGTTTTAAGAGAGTATAAGGAAAATATTTCATTTGAAACTCAACTTGAAATTTTTTCTTGATGTGATGGCGACAAGGAGTTAAAAATTAATTGAAAACAAACTCAAGGAAAAGAAAATTACAAGACTTTTAATTCAACTGAGGAATTAAAAAATTTTTTTACAATCCAACAAAGAGTAACAACCTCCGAGATCCCTCAAATTAATTTATCGTTAGAACCTCCAACCAGAGCTTACGATTTGCCCGAGTTTTTTAAATAAAAAATTATTTTACTTCTTGCAATTGATGATTGGAATAGTCGAAGTTTCGGAAGACTCAACGTCAAAATTACAATCAATTTGAAGACGTAGCATTTATTCAAAGTTCAAAGGACCGAATATTCCTTGAAAATTTTTGTTTTAATCTGAATTTTATTAAGATACATATTTTTTAAAGGTGACTTCAAAAGACTACTGTAAAAAAGAATGATAAATATGCAATATAAATCTCCCAGAGACTTGTATTTTGACTCCGCCTCTATATATATATCAATTATTATTTTTCTTTCTTTCTTTTCTCTACATGGATGGTTGGTCTTCACTGCCAAAGTTTTTAGCCCCAAGTCAAAGAACGAGAATAAGATAAGGGTGTGTATAAAGGAAGGGTAAACGACTGACAAGTCAGTACTCACTCAAGGACGTCTGTTGGCTTGGAAAGATGAGGCTAAGGGGGACAGAGAGTAGTGGGTGGGTGGGTGGGTGGCTTGATCAATCAGTTGAGTAAATATAGAGAGAGAGAGAGTCATGAGAGAGAAAGAGAGACATACCCCTGAAGCATCGATGATGTAAGAAAACATTCAGAGACATCTGTGGCAAATAATGAAAACCGCCAAAACCTCCCAAACCCTAAAAAAAAAAAAAACAACCAGTCGAATGTTCTCTGATAAGAAAAAGAGAGAAAACAAAAAAAGCTAGATGAAATTAGGAAATATTTTTAGGTAAAGGAAATTTGTAAAAAAAAGATTCTCTTATTTTAAAAAATCTGGTGTGACTGCAGCACACAACTTTCGATTACCGAAGGTAAGAGAAAAACGAGCAATGTATGATTATTATATTTACTTATAAGTACAGTGAGTTAGCAATGAAATAATCACAAATAGAAAACGCATGGGTGGGACTTAATATTGTCCCTCACTGTACATCAATTTTTGAAAACGGCTCTAACCATTTTTTCAAATTTTATATACCAGGTACTACAAGTATTTTCGGTACCAAAATGAAATTACTCTAGGTCCCATATCTTTGGGAAAATTTGGGTACTAGTATTTTACTGATGTAGCCTACTTTAGTTTTTTTCCAATTTTCTCGAAATTCTCTTTAAAGATTTCTTTGAAATTTTAAATATTTCCTGTATACTAAACAAATTCTGTTCGCACTCGTCTTTGGGAAACGTCGGGTTCTAGTACTTTACTAATGTACTTTTTTAGTATTTTTCAATTTTATAATAAAAAAGAACACCGAATTCCAGCTCGGTCATCCAGGAACCTGTTTATTATTTGTTGATATTCCTTGTAACAATTTTACTCTGGATTAAAATCGTTTTATTCTTTAGAAAATCTAAAATCGGATCCATTTTTTAAAAAATTTAAATTTAATTTAAAAAATTGCTTTTATCAAGGTGGAAGGGTAGCTGGCTTAATGTCCATCACTCAAAGGACAACAAGCATACAAAAATAAAACAGACATTCGTCTATAGTGGAATACAGTATATAGAGCGCTATACATATATATCTCGAAATATTTTATAATTCATTTAGCCCCGGAGAGAGGAGGCCTCGTTTTTTTTTTTTTTTTTTTTTTGTTTTGTACTCGCATCCTATATCCTCTTTTCTAATTTGCCAATCAGATCCGATCATATCTGTATATCTCTTTCTCTCTGCCCCTCTCCCTCTCTATTGGACAGATTTTTTTATTTAGTCTGTATGACTTTTTTACTCCATCTCTCTGACAATTTCACAATTGATAGACATTCTTCATTTTTTTCAAATAAAATTTTGATTAAAACACATACACATTTCAAAAATATAACGTTCTCATTTAATGCAAATAATTTTTGAATTTTTTTTAAGAATTAATCCACATTCAGCTTTATTTTTCGGAGGCTAACTATCCGGAAATAATTTTATTAACGACAATGGTAGAGGGGACTGTATCTATTAATTCACCTGGCAATAAAATTAATTTCAAGTTGGGAAAGAACAAGTACAGCAGTATTGATGCACTTTGTGCCTGAATTAGATATATGGGAAGTGCGCTTCTTTTGTACCACTTTCATAATTGTACCATCAACATTCCTGCTATTCGATGGTGTAGTAATTGGCCGGATTGGACTCTTACATTTTTAGTAAAAACTATATTTGTGTAATTTACGTGTTTTTTGTAAGAAATCGTTATTCATCTACACAGCAAAACAAGGATTCAATAAAAGTAACTCATTCTTCATTATTTTAGTTTTGTATTATGTACAATTAGCTGTGAAATCGTGCTGCAACCGAACGAATAACGGTAAAACTAATCTAGCTATGCTCTTTTTTGTATGAAATGGCGATTCCTCTAAATTGTAGCACTCTGTGTCTCCATAGATGTATATTGATGGATGGATGGATAAAAATATGATAAATGGAGTGCGGATGATATGGCAAGAGCCATTTCCGAGCTGCAAAACGGCGACATGGAGATAAACGAAGTATGTAGGGCTTATGAGATCCTAAAGCCAACTCTGAAGAGGCATATGCTAGGGATAAATATGTACGCTAACGTCGATAGGAAAAACAGCCGATGTCAGAGAATACCTTCAGAAGTTGAAAAAGAATTGGTAGAGCGCTTCAGTCGCAAATCACGACCTTCATCAGGACGATTAATTGTCAAAATACAAGATGTACAGTTTACAGTTTTGAAAATTAATCTTCCTGATGAAGGTCGTTAAACTGCCAACTGTACATCTTGTATTTTGACAATTAATCGTCCTGATGAAGTGATTTCATTTCGTGATTTGTGACCGAAACGTCGACGATTGATTAATTAAATAAGTCTTATTTAATTCTTTGGCTGCTACGTCTCCTATATCCAATTTAAAGTCTACAGCCACTTCTCATCGCTATTCAAAATGATTAAAAAAAATGAATTTTAATAAAAATTGTTAAAGCTTATTTTAAAAAAATTGGGGTTTTTCAGATCATGATCATCTTACGGGTTCATTGATTCGAGTCAGAGACCTTCAAAACGTGTATTTCCATCAAATTCTCGACATCGAATTTTTGATTCGATCGCAATACTTTCTAAATATGCCTATTACGAGAAAGTAAAATCTATGTAACCTGATTGTGATGGACAGGCTTTCAGACATACACATCTATATAGATTAGTATTAATAAAATTGTAAGAGATAATTAGTTTTACCTTTCAACAATAATTATTTGCTCAGAGATTTAATTATTTCCTAACAACATTTAATTTGTGTAACTAATTGAATAATTATAATAATTAATCGCTAATAACAATAATCTATTATTAATATATAGAAAATCAATTTAAAAGTCAAAAGAGGCGAAAAAGAAAAGAAATGTAATTAAGGGGGGAGGAGTTTTTGTTAATTTTGAAATTAGCCAATCGGATTTAATCTAATTTATTATGCCCTGTTGGATTGCAAATTTTAATTAATGCCCTTTAAAGTAAAGTTAAAGTATATACTAAGCAATTGACGTAATCAAGGGAAATGAATTATTAAAGTAGGCGTCAAATTAAAATACACTTTGCTTAATGGATAAGAATCATTTATTTAACAAAATCTGTCATTTTAATTGGGACAACAACAACAACAAGTTTGTTCATATTGTGTATTTATTAGATAGAATATTATATTTTATTTAATGCACCCCCTTAAAAAGTATGCCTATCTAATTAAGTAGATCATAAATCATTCATATTTCAGCAAAGTCTTTTGACTACATGTATCTTTTTCTCAGTGTGTGTGTGTTCGTGTTTGTTTGTATGTGTGTTGACGATCTCAACGTCAGCGAGCTAGAAGTGGAGAGGGAAAGACAAGATCCTAAAAAGAGCATTAAATAGATTGCATTTCGTAAAACGCAAATGTCAAGAGATAAATAAATGAATGAGAAAGATGATGTCTTGGAATATGTATGTATATGTAAATAAAAGACATTAAAAAGAGTTTTTTAATTTAATTCAATAATTTATTAAGTAATAAAAAAATTATCCCTTCAAGAGAAACTTTAATATTTAAGAGCTAAGATATAGGTATAAAAAGTAATCTATCTTTTATATCTACCTAGCGACATTATCTCAATGATTAAAGAGTCATTATAGCTTTTGAAAAGCAAATAAGTAATTGAAAAATAAATAGGTCTATAAATAATAAATTTGCAATGTGTCCTTTAATTTGGAAGAATTGGAAGAATTTACACAATTCAAAGAACCATTTTTCGGGTCCTCGGGTTTGGTGTAGTTGGAGGCGTGCTACCTTCTATACCTAGGGCCGCGGGTTGGGATCTCAGGTAGTCCGATGATTTTATTTAAGCCATTTGGATATCAAATAGTAAGTGTGAATCGGAAAAAAGTGTGAGTATTTAAAAAAACAACATTTTTTAGCTTTTTTTTATAAAAACATTCAACTTTTTTCCCATTCACACTCACACACACATACACACAGTGTTTTCGGCAACTTAGGCCATAGAAGACTTTTTACGATAACCGTTATTAAATAATATATATTTAATTGGGGTCCAGGCATTTTATTCAGCCATTTGGTAATCCTAAATAAAATCATCGGACTGCCTGGGATCCGAACTCGTTCTAACTCCAGCGATTTGGGTTTTCAGGGGGCGATAATTAAGCGGGGGGGGTTGGGGAGCGATGAGAGAGGGCGAGGGAGAAAATTATTTATTAAAATAAAAAAAAATAAAAATCAAAGAGAAAAATCTCCTCATATACAGGATGGTCAGGATAGAAGAAGACAAAATATTATCATAAAAATAAAATAGTCTGAAGATAATTCCAATCTAGAATTGAAACGTCACTTTTAACTCAAATTTAAATTTCAATTAAAAAAATCATTTTTTTGAAATTTTTTTCATGGGAGCCTCCGCTCTTTAAGCTCGACTTCAAAATTTCAATTAAAAAACTTACTTTCTTGAAATTTTTTCTCTCAATGCCCGGGCCCTTTAAGCTCAAATCAAGTTTAGTCTTTTTTCACGACTCAGGATAGCTAAAAATGCAGATTTCAGTGGCTAATTTTCAAAAAATTTTCCATACCCCCTGATTCCCCCGGAAATTCTCTGTCCAGATCTGGCCACAATAGCCTTTTATATACTAAAAAAAAAAATTTTTTTTTTTTGGGGGGGGGTATTACTAAGATATTGCGAGTTTCTATGGCCTGTCAAGTCTGTCTGCGGCCCTGTATAGCCTACGGTAATAAAATTGTTTAAAATAATAAAAACAGCTTTATTATTTACACTTTACTTCAAATTAAAATTAGGTATACAATGAAAAAATGTAAGGGGGAGGCGATAGGTGTTAGTCAACCTCCAGAAAGGGGCGATGGGGTCAAAAAAGGTTGGGAACCTCTGGTCTTAAGCTCGGTATTCTTTTATTTAGTTGTGGTTGATTTGATTGTATTGGGAATTTTACTTAAAAAAAATAATTTCTCAAAAATAATAGGTATTTTTGTTAATAAATTTAAATTTAATTGAAGATCTATTTTTTCCAAATAAAAGTGCGACATATGTCTAAACAAAAGGGCGATCAAGCAACAACGCATGGAGACCGATCCCTTAGGCTTATTTAAACAGAGCAATGTGGCTAATAAGGATTAACAACAACAAGCTCTCTAAATATTTCGCAAGGGTGTTGAGAGTTAAATAGAGACATCTGTAGGGCGATGGACATCAAGTTTGCTATAAAAAGAGTGAGTGAGATTCGAATGAATGGAAATGAGCATTTTATTTATGTCAATAAACGCATATAGTGTGGGTGAGCGAGGAGGAGGAAAAATGCCACCCCACCAGCAACGAACCAACACACAACCCTCGTTGCCTCCCTCTTTTGTGGACCATGTGCAAATGAAATGTGTTAAATATTGACTTAACTTCAAATGAATGAACATAAAAACAACATCATTTATTGCAAAGATGTTCATCAACATGTCTTCTTTCTAGGATAATTTTTTTCATCGTCATTTATTTTTCTTAAAAGGAGATTCAAGCGAAAACTATGCAATATATCTACCCTCTATAAAGTTAATTTGTTCCTTATTTCTAACTTCTTTTCCTTTATTTACGAGTAGGCCCTCATTTTGAAAAATTTTAAATAAATATTTATTTTAATGATAATTTTTAAATAACTGTAGCAAGGTAGTTGCAAGCGACAAAAAAATTATTTTAATTCCATTCAATTAAAATAAAATCCCGGGATGACCGAGCTGGAGCTCGGTGGTTTTTTCTTTTGATAAAATTGAAAATAACTAAAAAAGTACAAAAGTAGAATGTGGTTTATTTTGTTTACCCCACATAGGAAATATTTAAAATTTGAAAGAACTCGTTAAAGCGAATTTCGAGAAAAGTGAAAAAAAACTAAAAAAGTACATCAGTAAAGTACTAGCACCTATGCCAGAAAATTTCTTTTTTAACAGAAAAGCCGTAATAAGTTTAATATAAAAATCTGGGGTGATTGATCACATAGCACACGAGCAAATTTTGAGAAAATCGAAAAAATCTGTAAAAGTACATCAGTAAAGTAATAGTAGACTACTTTTTGGCCAATTTTGTTCAAAAGCCCCATGTCCCAAATTTCAACCTCTTAGCTCTTTTTGTTCTTGAGATATTTTGTTCACAGACAGACAGATCATTTTGCGGGACCCACTTCTTTGGACATAGGGCACCTCAAAGCGAAGCCCCCCTGTCTAGACGTAAAACTTCTCATAATTAAGAAAAGCCGAGCCAGCTAGTAGGGGGTCCAGGGGGTGAAGCGCCCCGGCTAGGCGGGCAGGGCGGAAAAAATTCGTCTTAATAAAAAATGGTAAAATAAAAAAAAAAGGTAAAATGATTTTCATGGCAGGGGAAAAAATTTTGTCTTCCTGCGGAAAAATTTAGTTTCGTCAAAAAAAAAGTTTCTGCAGGAAAATTTTGAGTCCGACTCCCCCCCCCCGAAAAAATTCTATATTCGCCCCTGATATAGTAAAAAAATTTCAAATATTAATTAATTCAATATCAAAGACTATACTATTAAAAATAAGAAAAAGATAATTACTTTTTCATAAAGATGCACCATAATAAGTTGGCGAAATTCATTTGAAGAAATCCATTCAGGTGTTGGTTGCTGCTATCGCTTACTTACTATCTAAACAAAAAAATCTCAAAATGTTAAATCAAGAACTCATATTCAAAATTAATTCTCTTTTGATGAATTAATTATGAATACAAGTTGACATCCTCGGCTGAAAAATTAAATGGGAAACATTTATTTTTTTAAATATTTTATACATCGTTTTTACATAAAAAAATATAATTTTAAATACACAACACAAATTCACATATTTAAGCTTCTTTTGAAGAGGTTGAGGCGGGGGGCGCTCTTTTTGTTCTTCATAGGGTATTGCCTTTGTTGATATGTATTCTTGATCTTCATAGTCTTCGAAGAATGAATGTTCGTACTTCACTCACAATTCTTCCATTTTATTCTTCGCATAAAATGCATAAAAATCAGAAAAGAAAGATCATTAAGATCTTTAAAAAAAAAAGCTTTAGAAAAATGCAAAAATTGCAAATTCATTAAGTGTGACCACTCTCCCAAATTCAAATATCATTGTTGTTTAAGTGAAGCTAAGCTAAAGGGACCTATATTTAAATATTATTGCGCCCGGGGAGAGTGATCCCCCTCACCTCTATCATTCCCTAATATAAAAATCGAAAGACATGCATTTAATTTTGGCCGAAGAGAACTTTCATAGGCCTAAGGCCTAATTAATTTTGTCCGAATAGAAGAAACTTGTTGTATTTTCATTGGACTTATCATCTTAACACAAGGATCCGAACTGAACTGAGTACTGATGATGAAATACCTGCCTAAATCTAGTAAGCATTTATCGAAAGGTTGTTATTACTCTCCACAAGAGAATCTTTATATTCACTTGCTGTTCGAAATCAATGTGATCAGAATCAAGAATCCAATGAAACATGACAAGTTTCGGTTTTTGAGTTATATCAAAAATAAAAAAATAAAATAAAAAACAAGAACTCGTCTCTTCCTTCCAAACTCTAGACTGCCTAACGCCTAACGGGGGTAAACAGTGATTTTCGATTGCATGCTGATTTTCTAGCGAACAGAAATCCGAGAGAGCTCAAGTTTACAAAAAATATTTACAAAAAAATAATGTCCCTTAACTCTAACAACAATTTAAATATTAAAGCAGAATAAAAAAATACAGTAGATCCATTGACATTTTAAAGTTTCAATAAATAGAAAAAAAAAATAAAATTTGGTTTCTTTGATATGATGAGAAAAATCTTTTGTTTTTGTTAAATAGAAATTATTATAAAAAATTTTAAAAATTTCAAAATATATCAAATAAATTTTGCTCCTAATAAATTGAATAAGTGTTTGCTTATTAAAATTTTATAATTTTTGTGAGTTTTCTTTTATCTAATAAAGTTCCAAATGATTCAGAAGGACTTGTCGGGACTTCTTTTAATGATTCACACTCATGTCACATATAAATTAATATTCAACCATTAAAGGAATTTACAAATTAATTTAGAGCATTTGGAGTTTGATCCAAGGGCTCTATATAAAGAATTGCAAATTAACTTGTATATGGCATTTGAATGTGAACTGCTGATGGAGAAGTGCCTAAAATACTTCAAAAAAATTATGAAACAATTATTAAATAAATTTTATACTAAGAATAAAATTTTAATTAGCAGTCACTTAAGTCAAGGACTGACTGTATATATAATTCAAATAAACCATTTAAGCACTTAAAATGTAAAAAATATGATAACTATAAATTTAATTTTTATTTTGCTTTTTACAATTTTTACTTATAGTATATAACTATTGCTTGCGAAAGAAGAGTAAAGTGACAATGGAGTTATTTTAATAAACCAAATTCTTAATTAAAAAATTGAATATTTTACATTTACAAGATAGCTTTCGAAGAAATTTTTCAAACAAAATAAAAAATATAATCGTATGGAGGAAGGCCGTCTAATTTACAGGTAAGGTGAAGAAAATAGACTTAATTCGGCCCAAAATTATTTATTACCAAATGTCTACGTTTCGGGGACTATACGTCACCCATCCTCAGGACAAAGGTCGTAAAGTCTTTCGTGCCTCCAGCACTCGTGTAGTAAATACAACAATAATTTGTTGTGTGAAATGATGGCTGTATTTTATTTTAGGGTTCAGTCAATGCTGACTCAGGTTGGCTCGTGGTTAAAATTTGCATGTAATTTGGCTATATGGTGAGCTGAACCCTAAAATAAAATACAGCCATCATTTCACACAACAAATTATTGTTGTATTTACTACACGAGTGCTGGAGGCACGAAAGACTTTACGACCTTTGTCCTGAGGATGGGTGACGTATAGTCCCCGAAACGTAGACATTTGGAATAAATAATTTTGGGCCGAATTAAGTCTATTTTCTTCACCTTACCTGCAAAATAAAAAATATTAATTTTATTAAATTTAAATAAAATTAAATTATTTTTTGTACTGAATCTCTAAATTTGTAATATTTTAGAATTTGAAACTCCCATTTTTTAGACTTCTTGGCTTTACTCGTTTTGCGTAAGCAATAATAAATATAATAAAAATAAGCGGATCTGAAGGGATTTAGGGGTTGAAAAAAAAAACCTTCGAAATTAAAAAATGACAAAAACAAATTTTAACATTTTCAAAAGAAGCAAGTCTAAAAACAAATTTTGAAAATTAATCATTTAAATTTATAGAAACCGCCCCTTTATCATCGATGACATGATCTGCTTATTAAAAATAAAGAGGAGACTCAGATTGGTAAAAATATTTGCAGCCAATTACCGGTAATAAATTTTGTAGCAAAATTGTTTAGTTTTGGTTTTTGTGTTTTTATTGATATTAAAAGCTTTATTATGTGCATGTGTAGTTTAAAAATGGCTGCTTCAATTAATTAATTTGTTTAACTTTTTTGATGAAATTTCTTTAATTTGAATATTTGATTAATTTTTAGTTTGAATTAAAAAATCTAAATGGGCCTTATGCCCATTCCTACTCCTATAGAGAGGGCATGTAAATACCTTGTTTCATTTCCATCCTCCATTTCCATCGAATCGCTCGAAGAATACACTGAAAGAGAAGCCCTGAGGCTAAAAACCCACCCTTTCTTCATTGCCTATTAGCTAAATGTTTGCCAGAATGGCAGAACACACCTTATAACATTGACGACTTGGTGATCTCGCAGAAAGGCGGATCTCGCAGCAAGGAAACCTAACCTAAAGAGGAAGAGAGTTTGGGGCCTAAAATACCTATGTGTGTGTGAGTGTTTGAGAGGAAGGGTAGGGAGGTAGAGGATTGAGAGAGTTATTTTCATCTTTAAACTTCATTTGAACTGAAAATTGAATTTTATAATCAATTTTTATAAAATTTTTAAATATCTATAATTTTGTTTTTTTATATATAAATTGATTTTTTTGTCTTTATTTATTACAATTTTTATTTTATTTATATATAAAAAAAATCACACGGTATAAGAATGATTCGGAAAAAAATAGAAATCTACATAATTTATTTAGAGAAATTAATAGTTTTAGGTAAATGATGAAATTCTATTTAAAAATAAATGAACTTAAAAAAAGAATATAGTAAAAAAATGAAAATAACCAAGTTGCAAATCAGGGTTCTCAACCACCGCGCATTGCAATTGCACCACGAGATGTTCTTTTTTATATAAAAATTAAATTTATTTTTATTATTTATTTATTTCATTTTTTTTTTTTGTAATTTAAATATAAATAACAACATCACGATGAACAAGTGCAAATATGAAAAAAAGATGGATATAACATTAAAGATATTGGCCGTTAAGAAGTAAAATGAAAATTTCTTAATTATTTCTTTTATTAATGTAATAGAATCATAATATTAATAGCGGTAGGCCTATGTCTTTCAAAATGCCATTCGTATTTTTGTTTAACCGTTTTATAAATAAAAAAATAAATAATTGTCGGTCCGTGAATGAAAATAAGTTGGGAACCACATGACTTACGTAATTCTGTGTGGGTGTGTGTGTATAAGTGCGAATTCTCATTGATCAAAAACTAAAAAAATGTTATTTTAAAATTTTTAAATTTATCTTTTGATTGTAAATTACTATTGTATTGTTGTAAAAAGAACTAAAATTTTTTTTATATATCTTGACATTACAAATCAACATGAGTTGGAGAAAAAATTATCATCAGTCAACTTAAGTTGGTTGGATTCTTTGAAAATTATTAGTAACAGAACATAGTTTGAAGTTTATCTAAATTAAAGAACATAATATTGTATTATTTATAAGAATATAACTCTTTATCAATCATATCAATATTATTCTTGACACTAGAATGTCTTTAAACTATCATCTCTCTTTAATAATGTTCTAAAGAATATCACTAAACTTTAGTTGACTGTAGAAAATGTAGTTCTCAACTATAGGTTTGGTCCATTGAATGAAATCTGAGTCTCCTTTAAAATAAACGCTGGCCTTACTTCAAGTTCCTTGAGAAGAGAAGCTCTGTCGTTACTCCAGAAGAGAAGCTCAGTTGTTAATCCAGAAGAGAAGCTCTGTCGTTACTCCAGAAGAGAAGCTCAGGTGTTAGATGTTTAGTCCAGAAGAGAGTCCGGCCAGTTTTGTCAGAAGAGAAACCAATTCAAAATTATTCTCAGGAAAGTAGACTCAGATCTAAAAAAAAAAAAATCAAAAGCAAGAAAATTAATTAAAAAATCTGCCCACGGGGCTTGGAGTAGTTGGTAGCGTGCCTACCCTCTATACCGAACGTCGCGGGTTCGGAACCCAGGCAGTCCGTTGATTTTATTTAGGGCATTTGGTGGATACCAGGGGGGGGGGGGGGGGGGGGGGGGGGGGGCGGCGGCCGGGGGAGGTAAGGGGGGGGGGGAAAAAAAAAAATAAAAAAAAAAAAAAAAAAGAAAAAAATATTTTATATAGAAAATTTTAAAGGGGGGGGGGGAAAAAAAATTTTTCCCCCCCCAAAAAAATCCCCTAGTTCCGGCCCTGGGATACCAAATGGCTTAAATAGAGATCCCCACCCAATAGATTTATTAAAACATACGAGTATCGTTATAAGTCTTAAAGTTGCCGAAAAGACTGTGTGTATGTGTGTGTGAATGAGAAAAAAGTGTGAATGTTTAAAAAAAAAAAATTAAAAAATCTGGTGTGACTGGTCGCACAGCACACAACTTTCTCTTACCTTAGGTAATCGAAAGTTGTGTTCTGGGCTTGTTTGTGTGTCGACATACAGTACGACATATATTTAGTTCCCGACAGTACTGTACATTCGAATTTCAAGATGTAAAATTTATAAGTATGGGAAAATATTTATATTTTGTTATCATAGCAACATTTCTCCTATCTCTCCTATGAAGTACAAGAGTAAAGTGATCTTTAGAAGATTTCAATGGCAAAATGAGAATATACATTTTACAGAGCATTTAAAAAATAATTGATTTTTGAATTTTAATCAAAATCTATGGAGCGAATTTTAAGAAAATCGAAAAAAAATACAGAAAAAACCGAAAAAATCATTAGAGCGAATTTTAAAAAAATTGGAAAAAACTAAAAAAGTACACCAGTAAAGTACTAGTACTCTTTGGGCAATTTTATTTACAAGCTTCTCAACCTTTTTCCTAGCTCTTTTCGTTCTTGAGATATTTTGTTCACATTTTGCGGGACCCAATATTTTTATTTATTATTTCCTATGTTAAGCTGCATTTGGATACCAGATGGCTTAATAAATAAACTTATCCAAGTGAAAAGGTTTTGATATATCATTTAAGATAAAATTTAAGGTTTTACTCCGAGAAACCTTCCTTGACTTTATTAATATTTATTCTATTGTGTTAAAATAAATAGTTCAAGTGAGAAGGGTGGTTTATTTTGCATGAATAATCCAAACAGTGGTGGTTGTTGTTGTTGTTGTTGTCGTCGTCGTGTCTTGTGGCCCAGCAGATAAAGATATTAGATAGATAACACACAAAGGGTGAATAAGATATCGAGAGAGGGTTGCGGTCTACCTCAACTTTAAAGCTCACTAGATTCAACCACAAGAGATATACGTCAGTAATAATAGATGTAACAACGCAGTGAAATGAAATGGAAGTAATCTATGCCATTTTTATTACTTTCTCTTACCTATGTATATATGTAATATATATATAGAGAGAAAGTATTGCTTTCATGTCAAAAAAAATGTCGAGATTTTGATGGGACCTCAAATCGTGTATATCCATCAAAATCTCGACATCGAATTTTTGACATGATCGCAATATTTTCTCTCTTTTTATATTTCATATAGGCTATAGGGTAAGAGAAAGTAAAAATATAAAATGTAAGTTTGAAATCAAGAAGTTATTTTATTATATTAAAACAATTTTTTTTTTTTTAATTGAGCCGATTTTTTTCAGTTCGGGGAATATAATATATAATTTTAATTTTATTGCTTTTTTAATTGGTTCTGAGAAACACGGCGTGACGTCAGAGTAGTTTGTTTGACTTCCTGACGGCAAACCGGTTTTGTGCTCAAAAGAGATGATTTTCTCTCTCACTTGCACTTAGAGTTTTCCCTCTCTTTCTATCCGATGAATAAATCAAAGGGAAAGAAAATTAATACATCTTAAATGATTCTCGTTCTTTAGGGAATATTATTTCTACTATTTTAAATATATTGAATTTTTTATTTACTGTTCGTTCGATATTGTTTATAAATGATTCGTTGACCTCAAAATGTGTATATCCATTAAAATCTCGAATTTGTGACATGACTTCAATACTTTTTCTCTATATATATATTACATATATACATAGGTAAGAGAAAGTAAAAATATGCCACCGATTGTGTAAATTAATATCAGTTTGTTGAATTTTTTTACCTTTGAAGTCACTAGAGAGAAAGAGGGCCAACTCGAAGGCTGCATCTTTCTCAATCCTGATGAAGATGAACATCTAAATAAAAAAAAAAAAAAAAATTAATATTTGCAAATTAAATTTAAGAAAGCCGCCTGGCTAAACCCAAAGCTCTCCGAAGGAAGGCGACGCGGCTAGTACGCACAAAATATTTTAAATTAAAAAAATCTTTTTTTTGTTTATTAATGTGGCCAAAAGTAAAAAAAAAATCTTAATTTCATGTGCATTAATATAAGTAAAGCTCTATCTATATGTGAATTTGTTTCACAAAAATTCCAATAAATAAATAAATTGAATTTTCACTAATGAGAGTTTTTTACAAATTAAAAAAAAAAACAAACAATATTTTACTTAAACAACTCTTTTTTTTAAGTACTAAGCATCAAGAATCAGTTATAAAGAAAAGCTTGCATTATAAAATTTTGGAGGGAATCATGGCTGCCTGGAGCAAACTAAACGAAAAGGCCATTTGAAAGTTTCATCAATTAACCCTTTCATTCAATCAAGTGTCTAAGCAATAATTTACTAATTATAATTTGATATTTTTATTAAATAGTATATTTACCTTATTCATATATAATTAAAGATGTTTTAGGAGATAATTCACAAGCACTAACACAATAAATAGAAACACTTTTAACGAATTAATTAATTAAACGAACAACAATCACCGAGAGCAACACTGAAGGAACTCGTCTATTGCGCATGCGCAGGGAGAGGCAGCCAAGTAGCAGCGAGGCGACTGCTGCCTCATCCCCACCATCACTCGCCTAATCAAAACAACATCTAATTCAATGAAACGATAATTCAAAGAAGTGTTTAAAATCGTTTTTTTTTTTATTATTATTATTTTATATAAATCAATAATTAAATAAAATATCTAATTTATGTATTTACAAATCTTTCATTCTTTGTGTGAGTAATCATGATAAAAAGCGGCAAAAATGAATAAATAAATTTGTAATCAAATATAAGTATATTAATTCCTTAAGGCCCGTCCGTGAACCGTGGCTCAGAGAGAATACATTAGCTTCGTGTGTCTTACCTTCGGTAATCGAAAGTTGTGTTCTGTGGTTGTTACACCAGATTTTTCGAGTCGACATATATTTAGTTTCCGGCGATATATTAGAAATCTAATTTTTACTTTCTCTTACCTATGTATATATGTAATATATATATAGAGAAAGTATTGGTTCATGTCAAAAATTCGATGTCGAGATTTTGAAGGATCTTCACGTTTTGAGGTCCCCTGAATCCAAAAAAGTGGTTTTTCGCGACATGGTCTGTCTGTGTGTGTGTGTGTCTGTGAACAAAATATCTCAAGAACGAAAAGAGCTAGGAAGTTGAAATTTTATATTTAAGTTAGGCACCCCCATGGGACGTGACACGAAGCTTTTGAACAAAATCGACCAAAAAGTACTAGCACTTTACTGATTCACTTTTTCAGTTTTTTTCGATTTTCTCAAAATTTGCTCCAACGATTTTTTTTTAAATTCAAAAATCAATTATTTTTTAGATTCTCTATAAAATGTATATTCTCATTTTGTGATTGAAATCTTCTGAAGACCACTTTACTCTTGTACTCCATAGAAAAGATAGGAGAAATGGTTGCCATGGTAACCAAAATATAAACTATTTTGCCGATACTTATAAATTTTACATATTGAAATCGAATTGTCACCCTACTGTCGGAAACTAAATACATGCCGACACAAAAAATCTGGTGGGACAAGCACAGTACACAACTTTCGATTACCGAAGGTAAGAGAAAGTTGTCGTGCCTGTGCGCCAGTCACACCAGATTTTTTGTAACACTCACACTTTTCACACACCCTCACGCTAACCACAATCGGAAACTAAATATATGTCGACACAAAAAATCTGATGTGACAAGCACAGAACACAACTTCCGATTACCGAAGGTAAGCGAAAGTTGTGTGCTGTGCGACCAGTTACACCAGATTTTTTTTATTACAAAAATAATTAAAACGCTTCAGCTAATTTTTATTTATTTTTTTTTTTCTCCCGATAATTTGTGTGTGATAAAAATAAATAAATAAATTTCCCAAATGAACGTACCAAAAAAAATAAAAAAAGAATGTCAAACTCGAATCAGGTAGGCTGAAGCAAAGAGGAATATATCCATCAGGGGTTGGTTGTTTCAGGGGTGGGAACACAGAGAGAGAGAGAGAGAGAGAGTATACATTTGGATGGAAGTGAATTGTTTAACCAATGAATGTGGAACTCATCCCCCTCTACAGTAAGTTTAAAGTTCATTAAACAGCCCAAGCCAAGGCTCCATACAAATGAATGTTGTACACGTATGTTGCGTCGACTAACATACCGTATATCCATAGATATAGATAGATAGATATACGTATATATAGAGAGTGGATTCTTCATTTATTTGCTTGGCCCGTGATTGGTCCATCTGTCCGTTCGGCTGGCCGGCTTCATTAGTGGAGACCCAGAGCAGAGCAGAGCGAAGCCAGTCACCCTTTCGATGTCGCCAAAGGTTACGGCTATGGGGGATTTGGAGGTGGGGGTGAATTCGCAAATATATCCAATCCCATCCCAATACCTCCCACTACCACCCGATTCTAAATACTTTTTATTTGTATTCGTTAATTTCAATAGATTTGAAAAAAAAAATAAATGGGATTTTATTTATTTAGTTTATAGGGATGAAAATGGTGATTTTTAGGACTTTTTCATATATATCAATATTAGGTTTTGAATAAGTAATTAATAATTGACTAAATCTCGATTGAATGACCTCGATGAATAAGAGAAGCTGAGGGAGATGGGGGGGGGGGGGATACTCAAAGAAAAATATCGGTCATAGTATGGGATTCATAAATTCATTCTTGAATGGTCTGAGAGGTAGGCAACCCATACGAACAATTATGTTCTTGACGGCCCGCAGTCAGAGGGGGTCAGGTATATCCCCGGGGCCCAGGCCCTTTACTTTACTGATGTAGTTTTTTCGATTTTCTCAAAATTCGCTGCAATGATTTTGATTAAAATTCAAAAATCAATTACAGTCTATTTATTGATGCTGTTTTAAAATGTATATTCTCATTTTGCCATTGAAATCTATTGAAGACCACTTTACTCTTGTACTTCATGGGAAAGATAGGAGAAATGGTTGCCATGGTAACAAAATATAAATATTTTCCCATACCTATAACAAGGGCGGATACAAGGGGGGGGTAATTACCCCCCCCCCCCCCCCGAGATTCGAAAAAAATACCTTTTTTTCGCAAAAAAATTTATTTTTAATGTAAAATTTTTAAAATTAATACTTCAAAATTTGATGTGTATTTGTGGCAATATTCTGGCAAACAAGTACAGAATGCGCTTTTAAATTACCGAAGTTAAAAAAAAGATAGTGTGCTGTGCGACCAGTCACACCAGTTTTTTCTTTAATTTTTTTAATTCAAGGAAGGGTACCTCAAGTGTTTAATGTGATTCTCAAACAAGGGCGGATACAAGGGAGGGAGGGGAGGGGGTAAATACCCCCCCCTCCCCCGAGATTTGAAAAAAATACCTTTTTTCGAAAAAAAATTTATTTTTAATGTTAAATTTTAAAAATCAGTACTTAAAAATTTGATATGTATTTATATTCTGGCAAACAAGTACAGAATGCGCCTTTAAATTACGTAAATTAAGAAAAAATAGTCTGCTGTGCGACGAGTCACACCAGATTACCACCCCCTCCTCGAGAAACACCTTTGGATCCGCCCTTGTTCTCAACGGTGCCGTGAACTTCAAAAAGTTGAGAAACTCTGATATAGAGATTGGCCATTTGAAAAGTTTTGCCTGCAATTTTCTTAGAGGCAACCAAACACGCATCTCGGTGTTGGTTGCATAGCTTAAGGGGCTTACTCTTGGTCTTCGATTGAACTAGAGAGTAGGCTCTATTCATCAATGATACAGATAATCATTTTAAGGAATTAATTAATTGAAATTCGTTAATTACCTTATACTCTTTAGGACCTATATCATTTAATTTCATAATAAAATTTATTTATATCTAATTTTGTATCTAGATAAATATACAAAACAATTTAATTTGGCATATAAGTTAGCTTATATTCAAATTAAATGTAGATATTTAATTTTCCCTTTATATTAAAAATTTTTCGATTAATTACTTTTTTTTTGTTCGTTTCCTAATAATATTTGTCTATGGTTATCTTTTTAAATATTAGCTCTATTAAATAAGAACAACCCAAAGCGGGGGGATAATAGAGTAATTAGTAATTTATTGACGTAATCTTATTTAGCCATTTTCAAATCATTGCTTGACGATTCGGAATAATAACATTTCAATTTAAATGTAATTTTTTTTTCCCCCACTCCTCTTCCTCTTTTATCTAAAATCACAATTAGCTTCAAACCCTTTGTTTTTTTGTTTTATATAATTGTATTAAAATGGCGGATTCTAAATTCCCTTATAATTACAGTAGGAGAAATTCCCGGCGATATCCCAAAATAAATTTAGTTACAGAATAAATTGGGCAGAAAAAAAAACAAAACGGAATCAGAGATGATTAGAAAACAATGAGTTATATAACCGACCAACCAAAAAAATAAAAAAATAAAATCCCTGATTACTAACAAGTAAATTAACTTTTGCTTGTTACTTTATACATGATTGACGTTTGAAGATTAAAAATCATTTGGGCCAATTAGAAAAAAAAAATATATATTCGAATGGAAATTTAGATTCAATCAAATTTTTTTCTCTTTGGAATGCTTTTTTATTAATTTATCTTTTTTTTTTTTTAATTGTTATAAAGGTGTCTGCTTTGATTCTAATTTCTGGCTTTTATAAATTCACTATGCCTATATTTTTTGGATTAAAAAATTAATACGTTAAGGCGGCTACACATGTAACTGCAAACTTGACAAGCATGCATGTACAATCTTTTTGTACAAGCATTCTCTTCAGCACCACACGGCAGCCTATGCCGAAAATTAACCTAAAAATGGACGAAGCAAAAAAAAAAGGTCATTTTATTTATTCGAAGATAACAAGAAATACTCACTTGCTCTAAACAGAGACTCAATAAATATTAATATTAAAATTGAAATATTAAATTAATTAATATTCAGCATATTAAATAAATACCAAATGTCAAGACGTCTATAAAATGGCGGAAAGTTTTGCTTGCGCAAATATGCTTGTGCATGATTAAAATTCAATAGAGTATCCAGCGGCTTGCACAATTAAAATGCTTCCACTAAATTCTCTTACAGACGGATGCTACAGTTTGTTTGAACAACAAATAGCTTGCACATTCATGCTTGTCAAGTTTACAGTTACGTGTGTAAGAAATTGGAATTATGTAAGATTATTGGATTTGTTTAGAATGAAAAATATTATTTGAATCGTTATCCCCGCGGATTTGTATTTGTAGTTGTTTAGAGATTATTATTTATTTATTTATTTTTTTTTTTACAGGTGTGGTTTCAAAATCGACGTGCGAAATTCCGCAAACAGGAGCGACTTGCCCAGCAAAAGGCGTCTCAGGCGCCAAATGGCGGGGGTGGTGGCGGAGGTGGTCCCCCCACAGAAGGGGGTGCCATCAAAAGTGAGTCGGGTGTGGGCGGCGGCGGTGGGGTTGGAACCGGAGGCAAGGGGGCGGTGACGGCGGTGACATCGCAAGGCAAAGACAACCAAGGCAACAAACCTGGCACACCTACAACCGTCGGTGCAGGTGCCGGTACAGCAACCACGCCCAACAGTGTTTCATCCAATAGCAGCGACGTCAAACCACTCAATGGTAATGCTTCATCATTATTATAGTATATGATTCTTAAAAAAATAAGCATGAGCAAAAATCTCAAATTTGTCGACTGTTTATACCAATATTTAAATAAATTTATAACCGGCACCCAGAGTAAGCGCTATAGGTATACTCGTATATTTCATCTGTCTTCTTTATTTAACAATATTTTGAAATAAGACTTGATGGTAATTAATCAAAAATTATATTATTACAAAAAAAGAGTTCATTTAATAAAAAAATTTGATGTGACTGGTTGCACAGCACACAACTCTCTCTTACCTTTGGTAAAAGAAATTTGTGTTCTGTGCTTGTCACACCAGATTTTTTTGTGTCGACATATGTTTAGTTTCCGCCAAAATATAAGAATTTAAGATATAAAATTTATAAGTATGGGAGCCCTCGGGGCTTGGTGTAGGGGTTAGCGTGCTAACCTCGTATACCAAAAGTCGCGGGTTCGGACCCCAGGCAGTCCGATGATTTTATTTAGCCATTTGGATACCAAATGGCTTAAATGAAAATTCCCCATCCCCCAATATGTATATTAGTCAATAATGGCTATCGTAAAAGGCTTAAATGGCCTGAGTTGCCGAAAAGACTGTGAGAATGTGTGTGTGAGTGTGATGTAAATGAGAAAAAAGTGTGAATGTTTAAAAAAAAAAAAGTATGGGAAAATATTTATATTTTGTTAGCAAGACAACCATTTCTCCTATCTTTCTTATGAAGTACAAGAGTAAAGTGTGCTTCAAAAGATTTCAATGACAAAATGAAAATATACATTTTAAAGAGCAATTTAAAAATATTTGAATTTTAATCAAAATCGTTGGAGCGAATTTTGAATAAATCGAAAAAGTACATCAGTAAAGTACTAGTAGGCCTACTCTTTGGCCGGTTTTGATTAAAAGCTTATTTGTCACGCTCCAGGAAGGTGTCTAACATCGGACCATTAGTGGGCGCTTTAGAGGGGGGTGGGGCAGTATTTGTTTCTCACATAACCTATAATTTTTTGTTTTATATATTCAGAAAATAGACTTTCTCCCGAGTAATATGATATATATTATTAAGTACCTTAATTAGTTAAAAAACTATTTAAAATTCTGAGCCCCTTATAAAACAACGGTGTCTTACCTTATGTTTACTCCATGGTAGCAACAATCTCCAAGTTGATCTTTGTAGTAGTCAAGTGTTATGAAATGATCTCAGGACTGCATCATGTGTCTTCACGTTGTTTTCAGTAGGGCCTACTCCATCAGTTATTCCCACCAGATGATCTAAAGAAGAAAAAATTAATTATTTATTTATTTTTCCTCAGATAATCGGTTTCATTTTTTAAAACTAATACTTATAAAGAAATTTAGATTAATTTTTTTTTTCCCAAAGTTTTATGCAGGGAATTGATTATTTTAATAAAGACTGATGTTAATATTGTTATATTTTTAAATTAATTTATTAAGAGAAATAATTAAACTGCTCCCTGTATAAAGTTAGGTAATGGTTACAGTGTTGTTGACAAGTGGAGCAAGCATCATCCATTTAAAGGAGGGATAAAATAAATTTATTACTGTTTTCCAAGGACTACCTCAAAACATTAAAAAAATTTATGAGAAAATCAATGAAAGAATCTCTTTTTACTTTCACATTTAATTCTATTAAAAACAATTCAAATTAAAAAAAAAAAAAATACGAAAAAAAAATTTAATGAATAAATTATTATGATTTTTATTAAAAATGTCATTTTTAAAATTTATTTCTTTTGTATCTTTGTGTTTGTCTGTTGTTCTGTTCACAAAAGTGAGGGTGTGAGTATCACTACAGGAACGAGTGGGGTCATGTGACAGCGACCTAAAGAGTTGACAGTAATGGAAACGAACGACCGAATACCCGGAGCAATTTTCTAGATTAAACGTCAGCCGCGAGTGAGTCTCTGTCTGTCCCTGGAAACCCTCCCCTATCCCACTCTTGATAGATATATGACCCACACACATACACGCATATACACATACACAGAGATAAGGGGAGGGAAGAAGATGTACGAGTTTCCAACGACGGTCCAGATCGTCCACATCTGGACATGAGATTTTTTTTCATATTGTCCTTCAATTTGATAATAAATCAAACTTCGGGGCGGGGGTGGTTCTTTGGATTTTTTTGTTGGCAATATGTTGCTTCAACTTTTTTTTTTTTTTATATGAAAAATGAATCTCTCTGTCTTTCGGATCGGAGATTTAGTGAACTGGAATTTGCTGAATTGGGAAGGGAAAGAATGACCAGTAAGCACTATAATATGTATGAAATATAAAACATTTCACTTTAGGGTGAAACGTTCATTCACTTGTGATTAAAAAATCATTTTGATAAATTATTTAATAAATAGATGATCTTCTCTCTAAAAAGAAAAAAGTAAATATGAAATTTGTCGATGTAGATGTGAAAAAATTATCACCGATTGGTCACCACGGACTTTTTACATAGGGGAAAGTAGCCGATTATCTGATACTTTTTGTTTTTATAAATAAGAAATTATATATAATATTTAAGATATTATATATATCGCGTAGATAAGCCGCGAAACGGAAATTTATATAATTAGATATTACTTCATGTACCCGAAAAAGGATGTAAGGGGGTGCCGCCGGGAGTCGAACCACGGATCCACCAATTTGAGCTCAGTGTGCTCTTACCTTTGTTTTTATTACAAAAAAAATACAACATGATTTTTGGCTACATTTTGATTTTTAAACACAATACACTTTGTTATGTACTAAACTAAAAAACAATCCAGTAAGAATATTTCAATCACGTTATTTTTTTTTTTTTAATAAAAATTGACAACATTTTTACACTTTTGAAAATGGGCTCCTAATATAAGATGATGGGGTACCCCAATAACGGATAGGGAAGACATGAAAAAACAATTGTGAAAAAGCAGTTGAAAAAAAAGTATATTATGAGGTCAGGGCCGCAGACAGACTTGACGGGCCCCGGGGCTACATAATAATTCGGCCCCCCCACCCCTATAAGTTTTTTTTTTAATAATAATAATTTAATTATAATAATTTTAAAATTTGAGCTTAAAGGGCCTCACCAGGAAAAAACTTTCATGAAAAATACTTTTTTTTTTATTAACTATTAATTTTAATAGGAAAAATTTCAAACAATTATCATTTACTAATGATAATATAGCCTACTGAATAAATTTAAATAAAAAATAGAACACAAAATAATATAATTTATCAAAAACGAAATAAATGAAGGCGTGGACATGTCAAGGAATTTTTGATGCACTCTAGTATTTTATACCAAAAACGTCAGTCTAATTTTGCTGCAAATATGCGGTGAATTTTAAAAGAAAACAACCCTTAAAATAGATATATCTTTTTTTCTATTATCCCAGGATTATTCTTGAATATATAACAAGGGGATAAAATATGTGAAAGAATTCTATATGCGAAATCATGGGGATGAGGATCAAATGGTCTAAAGAAAGAAATGAAAAATATAGATTTGTTGAAATGTTCTTTTCAATAAATATAAATTATTTAAATAAGAAAAAAAAAGGGGAAAAATGCTTTGGGGTGAAGAATATATAATAAAAAAAATAAATCTTTTGTTGAAAGAAAAAAACATGAAAGGGGAAAAGAAGTGATAAACACAAGACATATTATCATATAACTTTCTGCTTTCGCGTAGGTTTTTTTTTTTTTTTTTTTTTTTTTAATAAAATCAATTATTGTATTAATACTAAAAGAGCCTAACTAAATTGTTAATAATAATAAAAAATTTTAAATTTAATTTTGTCAATTTTTAAATTAATTAATTTTATTAATCGCCCATTTATCTTTTAAACAGGTGTGGGAAATTTCATTAATCAATAGAATACTTTTTTCGGCCTATTATATTTCTAAAAATACGTCAATACCGTAAAAAGAATTCAGTTTGCCATTGAAAAATCTGGTGGTACAGCACACCAATTTCTCTTATCTTTGGTAATTGAAAGTTGTATTCTGTGCTTGTTGTATCAGATTTTTGTGTCGATATTTATTTAGTTTCCGGCAATAGATTAGAGGAAAAGCATGTAAAAATTGAAAAACATCATGGCAAATATACATATTAAAGATCAATTTATTTATGAATTTTAATTAAAGCGGATTTTGAGAAAATCGAAAAAAAAAAAACTCAAAAAATACATTAATAAAGTACTAGTAATCATTGGAGGTTAAAAGATTATATCAGGGTAGTACCTAACTTCAAAATTCAGCTTCAGAGTTTATTTTCTTCTTGCTTTAAATTGATAACTGACCAGTGGCGGATCCAGAGGTGTTTCTACGGGGGGGGGGGGGGGGTAATCTGGTGTGACTGATCGCACAGCACACATCTTTTTCATAATTTCGGCAATTTAAAGGCGCATTCTGTACTTGTTTGCGAGAATATAAATACAAATCAAATTTTTAAGTATTAATTTTTAAAACTTTACATTAAAAATAAATTTTTTTTCGAAAAAAGTATTTTTTTTTCAAATCTCGGGAGGGGTAATTATAATAATTAATATAATGAATTAATAATAATAATAATAAAATAATCAATATAATATAAGTACCCCCTTTACCCCCCCCCCCCCCCGTATCCGCCCTTGTAACTGACACACTTTTTGCGGGACACGCTTTTTTGAACCCAGGAGTCCTCAAAATGGGTATTTCTATCAAAATCTCGACATCAAATTTTTGAATATATGCAATAGTTTCTATATATTAACATAGTCAATATATTAATTGTATGAAAACAAAGTAAGTAAGTAAAAAAGTATGAATAGTTTAGAGCAGCGGTTCCCAACCCGTAGGCCGCGGCCCAGTTGTGGGCGCGAGCTGATTGGAACTGGGCCGCAGACGTCTAAGAAAAGATAAAAATTATATATATTTATATAAAATTATATATATACACTGGGCCTCAGCGTTTTTTTTTACGAAAAAGTGGGCGCACATCAAAAAGGTTGGGAACCACTGGTTTAGAGGATTTGAAATTCATTTCAACTTCCATCATTTACATAGTTCAATTCAAACTTGATAATTGTTTTAGTCTCTTGGTTAGGAGTTTAGATAATTGTTTGCAGAAAAACAGATCAGAGTTTTTTTATTGATAGAGCCAGAAGTTTGGGAAAGAATTATCTTTTACAAACAGCTTCTGGATTTTTTTTTCTTTGAAAGAATAAGCATAATGGAACTAATTACATTTGAACTCTTTTTTTGTTATATCCACATTTCCACATTAATTGATGAAGGTATTTTTTTCAATAAATTGACTTTCTTTTTTCAAAAGACTGATTTTATTAAAATAAAATTCAGTATATTCCGTTGTTGTACTTCTTTGTTAAATTTATTAGTCATGATATAATTGAATCCGATATTCTTCTATCTCTTTCCATTAAATATATGATAATATGATAAATAATAAAGTCCAAGCGCTAATCTTATCCTTTTATCATTCATTAATTAATCATTTTAATAAGTAATTTCCGATTTGAGAAGGAATTATCTTGACGTTTTTTTATTGTTTTTAGGTAAATTAGACGACAGCAGTGTGGGTTCTCCCGGAGGTGCCGGAAGCGGTGGTAGCAAATGGTCTTCCGGTTGCAGTACTCCATTATTAGTTGGCAATTTGGGTGCCAATGGCAATAGTAACACCAAAGGCTTAGTTGGCCAGGCACATCTGCACCATCACCATCACCACCACCATCACGCGTCGTTAGCGTCGCCATTTTCATCGCTGTTGGCAGGAAGTGGAGGTGGCGGTGGCGGCGGGGGCGGAGGTGGTAATCTGTTAGGTTCTGTACATTTGGGCGGTGCAGGTACCGGGGGCGGAGGTGGTCCAGGTTCCACTTCTACAGGCGGATATCTTCTTGGATCACCAGCTGAAGCGCTCACTCTTAACAAGGTTGCAGCAGCTGCCGCTGCTTCAGCTGCCAATCATCTCTTCTAAACCATATTAATACAGGGATTATGGCTTCCTCTACAATTTCTTTGATATTTTCCACCAAATGACAAAACTACTATTCTTACTTAATTGTTTATAGTAAGAAATCTAAGGATGTTTATAGCAAGAAAGCGAGAAAGAGAATTTGGAACATTTAGGGGAGGAAGTTTAATTAATAAAATTCATTTCAATGTTTTTTTTTTTTCATTTCTATATTAAAAAGAACTGTTATTAGACCTATATTGTTTGCTAACCTCAAAGATATCACCTTATTCTGAAATTTGAAACTTCTTCTAAGATTTTTGTAATGACGAATGAACATGGGTCGGCAACCCGTGGTTCTCTTATCCAAATTGTGTGGCTCTTCAGCCTGTCCAAAATATATATTTATTGAACATATATTTCAACTTTTTTAAGTATAATAATTATATTTAGTAAAAATAAATGTTATAAAAGTCTCTTAGTAAGATTTTATCAAATTTAAGTAAAACTCTAAGCTCTACTTAAAATAGGTTGCCGATCCCTGATATAGGGGGTGGAGGAAGAGAAAGATCCGAGAGGTAATCCTCCCTTCCCAGGACGGCTCTGGTACAGTGGGAAAGGAAGTTTTTGTTGATATTGTGTTTACGAACCATTAAAAGAAAATCTTAAGGAAGTTTTAAATTACCGTAAACTACTTGTTTATTTAAAAAAAATGAAATTTATTTAAAATAGTATCTTTTAATGCTAACTAAATACATGTATATTCTTGTTTAAGTTGTATAAATTGAACCTGTCATGAATTATGAATATTAATAAAAGATAAATGATTTTATGTCTATGTGAAGTCACATTTAAAAACCTGCCATATAATAATCGAAAGCAGAACATTTGCTACTATATGTATTAAGTATATGGACGATGTTATGCACGAAGGAACCAAGCTCCATTAACTTAAATCTGAGATAAGGTGTTTTTTATTTGAACAATTGTAAACAAAACCAATGGCAATGACTTTTTTTATTGTTTTATACAAAAAAAAAGAGCACAGAGTAATAATTTTGGGATTTAAATAAAGATGTTGATCTTCTTTTTCTCTACAAGATGGCGGTCTTGTCTCAATTTCGATCATAATGGCGCTTGGTTCCTTTATGCATAACATCGTCCATATAAGATATGGTTACAATAAAATCATTTATCTAATTTTGATATATTAATGGTATAAAACGATAAGTACGATTCGAAATTCGTTTTACCTTTTTTCTTTTTTTTTTAAGAAATTAAATTTTCAATATTGAATAAATATGTGAATTAAATTTAATTAGATGGATAAATTATTATTTACTATAATATAAGAATTTTAATTTAAATAAAGCATTAAAATAAATAAAATTCAGTGAAAATAGAAAAAAGGAAAGTGAAAAATATTATTTTCATTTGAAAATATCCTCACATATTTGTACATAAAGAGTGGATATATAAAATATATATATAAATTATTTAAATAAATGGGCCTAAGAGGTCGATTTGAGATTTAATTCCTTTTATGTCAACGTCCAAAATAAACAAAAAAACTCATGTGTATGTCTGATCCAAAATGTAATAAAGTCAATGAATTATAAATACTATTAATAGTAAATATTTATTTCGGTTTAGTATAAGATTTCTATATTCATATTGAAAGACCAAATCAATATGTTTTAATTTATTTTAAAAGAAAGTCCTCAATTTAAATTCGTGATAATTTATAGAAAAATTTTTTTTTATTAAAATTAATAGGCCATTAGCTATTTTAATAATGAATGTGTATATATCAATATTAGCACAATGGAAGAACCAGAGTACTAACCTTATTCCCCGCCTTCATATTTCAAAAAAAATTCTCTATTTTTAATTTTTAGTAAAATTTAAACTTAAAATTTATTAAGAAAAAGATATATATGTACCATCTATTGCAATAGTATTGAGAATAAAGCCCGGAAGTTAGGCAGCCCAAATGGCAGCTGGTCTGTCTAAGAAATATCTTTTTCAAAGCAGACAATAGGGCGATCGGCCTTTATTACCATAAAAATTTATCTTTTTAATATATTAGTAAACGTGTACCATTTGGGCTGCCTAACTGCGGGGCTTTATTCTCAATACTATTGCAATAGATGGTATATTGTATAATCCAAAAAAATCGAGCACATTGTAATCCAAAAGCCCCGATCTGACTCGGATGGTCAGCTATAATACAATTTATTTAATTAACTTTCATCTTTAAGTGGTTCAACCACCGAGAATCGAAATAGTCCCGTCATTTTTGAGGAACAGGAAAAGGCATTTGCCCTCCTCCCTAAAACTTCCGATTTCTTTTTAATTTTATTTTATTCTAATTTGTTTATTTTAAATATTTTAATTAGTTTAGAATAAACAGTATATAGGAAAGGAGAATGCAGCCAGGTATTAAGTCTCCACGAAATTAAACTCTCTGTTCAGGAAACAGTTTCGGCTTTAATGAGATAAAACCATCCTCAGTCCAATAGTTGAGAGTATGAACTCAAATAGCGAAGCATTGAGTCAATAGTGGAGTTGTCATAAAGTCTGTATTATTATACATTAATTGTTTGTACAAAAATACAATGAAATGCTTATCAGTCATATATACAGAGCGCCAAGTTAGAGATACAAAGTTGTTTTGATTAATCTTTGTATCTCTAACTTGGAGCTCTGTATATATGACTGATAAGCATTGCATTGTATTTTTGTACAAACAATTAATGTATAATAATACAGACTTTATGACAACTCCACTATTGACTCAATGCTTCGCTATTTGAGTTCATACTCTCAACTATTGGACTGAGGATGGTTTTATCTCATTAAAGCCGAAACTGTTTCCTGAACAGAGAGTTTAATTTCGGGGAGACTTAATACCTGGCTGCATTCTCCTTTCCTATCTACTGTTTAAATACAACAGCCACTTTAAATTCTTCAAATATTTTAGAATAAGATATTGTAAAATTAAAAAGAAATCAGAAGTTTGAGGGAGGGGGTCAAGCCCTGTGCCGCAAAAATGACGGTATTGTATCGATTATGGAGGGGGGAGGGAGTCAGAGTATGTTTGAATCAATATCAAGACAAATCTTACATTTAATTAAATAAATTGTAAACGCTGAGCATCCTTGTCTGTATGAGGCTTTTGGATTGCACTAACTCATTAAATATATGCTTTTAAATTTTCAAAAAAAAAGTGTTTTAATCATTTATGAGATATCAATAGATATGGAGCTAATAAAAAAACATTCCGGAAAGAGTTGATATGTGAATTTTTTCATTTGCACTAGGGTTCTACTTCGGTATTTATTTCCATGTCAACTTAATATTAAATATACCCTAGTATGTATTTTTTAAATTATGAGTGATATTCTAGAAAATTTAAAAAAAAATGTGAGGCGGTGTAAAACCAAATTTGATCTAGAGGTTTGGCTGGTTCAAAATGTAAGTAAAAATTTCATTGATTTGAAAATAAAATTCTCAATTTTTTTTTTAATTAAAATGTTAGGAAAAACAAAAAAAAGGGGATCACAAATATCAGATGTTGGTAGTCGTAAAAAGAGGCATAAGAAATGAAGCCTACTACGAAAAATTTAGGGATTTTTAAAAAAAAGGTAATTCGCGTCTCTATTTTATTTTTGAGATAAATTAATTATTTAAATTGTGGACTTTATATTTTAATAACTTTTTTTAAGCTCAATATTCTATTAAATGTCCAAAATGCTAAAATTATTATAAATATATATATTTAAAAGACAACTTGTAAATAATATAAATAAAACTATAAATATATATAAGGAAAAAATGCAGGGATTCATCACTCTATCACATCTCATTTTCAATGTTTCATTAACCATTTTAACTATTAATGAAAATAAAATATCTAAAAACAAAATAATTTTTGAAAAAAAATGAATGATTGTGTGTGTATAAAGAAAATCTTTTTTTGTTTTAATCAAATGATTAATTTAAATGTGGAAATTTTTATTACATTTTTGTCGTAAAAAATGAAACACTAGGAGATATTAATCAAAAACCTAAGTGTAGATGTAATGTTGTAAAAAAAAAGAAGAAAATATTAAAATAAAATAATTATTAATATATATTGTTTTTTACTTTTTATTTATATAGAGAGGCAAAAGTGCAACCCAAGATGAATTTGAGATATGAGCATCCATGAACCCTAACCCTTTGGGCAAATAAAAGAGGATCTCAATCGGTTTAAAGAAATAAATAACATAATTAATATATAGTCATAGAAATCAATTTAATTAACTTAAAGAGATCGGACCACACCGAGCGAACAAGTTAACCCACTCAGACAGCTTGGTATATTGCAACAACATTGCTGCAATATTCCTATGTCCGCCTTTTTGTGCTCAATATTGAGCAATTTTGCCAGGATTATGTTCGTATGGCTAGGGAATATATCCGTGTTGCCGGCAATCTAACCGCAATATGGCCCGCATTGTTGCCAGCAAGGTTTTTTTGATATCGCTGACTGAGCGAAAATAAGGTAATATTGCCTGGCAACACTGTCACATTGCCCAGACATATTTGGTCCAGTAATATTTAGCCCCGCAACACATTGCCCAAAAATATTGCCGGGCAATGTTTTGGGAATCATTGCCCGGCAATGTGCTTTTTTTAATGCTCGTGGAGAGGCCCCTTAACTTACAGGAATATTGCGGCAATATTGTCAATATTGTGCAAGATTTGCAATATCCAATGTTGAGAGAAGAGGGTCCCCCCCCCCAGAAAAAAAACGCTTCACTATCATTAAAAGGTCAATCAGGGCAAAATCTTAAAACACTTAACCAGTACCCCCTGCGTCAATCATATTTAGGCCCCCTAATAATTTTTAAAAGACGGCCCCCACCCCTGCCCCTCTGTATCTGCGGCCATGTCCATACCCACACACATACATATCCACACAATAATAAAACAAGGGAAAAGAAAATATCTCAAAAGGATTTTGATTATATTTCTTTTTGAAGATTATGAATTAGTTAAGAATTAATGAAAATTGATGCATTATCAATAATCAGAGAGATCAGATATTTTAAAATAAATAATATTCCAAAAGACAAATAAGAGATAGTCTATAATCTTAAAAAAAAAAAAAATTGACTCACATGCTGTTAAGTCCGTGAAAAACTCGAAGAGTGGAGCAATAAATCCAGTAGAAGAATCTAAAATGAAAAACAAATTAATAATATATAGAGGTAAGAGAAAGTAAAAGTGATTGTTACAATACACTGTCCGGTTTATAGGTAAAATAGATAAAAGAGAAAAGTGACCATCTGTCTAGGCACATAAAGATATTTATATAATTTAATCTGATTGACTTTAATAAAATAATTAGATAATAAATTGACATTATCTATGACTCAAACACATTCTAGATCTTATATATTTAAATTTATTGAAAAGCAAATCTTTCATTCAATACCTAATTTAAAAAAAAAAATCTGGTGTGACTGGCGCACAGCACACAACTTTCTCTTACCTTCGGTAATCGAAAGTTGTGTACTGTGCTTGTCTCACCAGATTTTTTGTGTCGACATGTATTTAGGTTCCAACAGTACGGTACATTCTATTTTCAAGATGTACAATTTATAAGTATGGGGAAATTTTTATATTTTGTTACCATGGCAACCATTTCTCCTATCTTTTCTATGGAGTACAAGAGTAAAGTGGTCTTCAGAAGATTTCAATGACAAAATGAGAATATACATTTTAAAGAGAATCTAAAAAATAATTTGATTTTTGAATTAAAAAAAAAATCGTTAGAGCAAATTTAGAGAAAATCGAAAAAAACTGAAAAAGTGCATCAGTAAAGTACTAGTACTCTTTGGCCAATTTTGTTCAAAAGCTTCGTGTCACGTCCCATGGGAATGCCTAACTTAAATATACAATTTCAACCTCCTAGCTCTTTTCGTTCTTGAGATATTTTGTTCACAGACAGACAGACAAACAGACCATGTCGCGAAAACCACTTTTTTGGATTCAGGGGACCTCAAAACGTGTATAAAATCAAAATCTCGACATCGAATTTTTGACATGAATCCAATACTTTCTCTATATATATTAACATATATATAGAGGTAAGAGAAAGTAAAATTGTGTTACACCACTTTCAAAAAATGGCTCATTTATTAAATTATTCAGTCATTTTAATTGAATTGAATATAAATAAGTAAAATTTGAATAGTTACCTTCTTAATTTGATTTCGATTAGAGCTGTCCATGTGCTTTGGTTGCTGTTGTCTCCCTCCCCTCTCTTCTATTTGAGGCGGCAAAGCGATGCGACTGGATGGAGGGAGGAGGAGGGGAGGGGAAGCCTCCATCTAATTTAACAATGAAATACAAAAATAAACTCAAGTTTGGAATAACTCGATTTGACAAAAGAACAAACTCTAACAATAAAAGTAATGTAGAAATATATTTATATATAAAGTTGAAGATAAAATAAGATTTATAATTTATAATTAATGGTTTTCATGTAATTTTAAGTTTTATTTTTAAGGTTATTCAGGAATAGATAGATAATTGAGCCCAAAATTCAATCTTAAAAGTAATTTAAATGTATTAAACCGTTTAGAATGGATCAATTAATAATTACCTATTGGATGAATTAAAATTTGAAAGATTAGAGATGGAAATGTTTCCCTTTGGTTGTTGGTGTCTCCGAGTTGCTCTCTTTCACTCTCTTTACTGGTCTACGTGAGGCGCCGGCGCATGCGCGAAGGGCAAAGTCAAGGATGGAGGGGTAACAGACCAGGAGAGGGGAGAAAGAGGTCACTGAGAGGTCAACTACTGTCGAGATTAAAAAATATTTTCGCATCCTCACCATTTCTCCCTAGATAGAAC
>JAKCPI010001824.1:0-44750 GCA_023213315.1 Euborellia annulipes | reverse complement strand
ACCTTCAGGTTTTTATGCACTAAAAAAAAAAAGAATAAATAAAAAAAATCTGGTGTGACTGGCGCACAGCACACAACTTTCTCTTACCTTCGGTAATCGAAAGATGTGTTCTGTGCTTGTCACCCCAGATTTTTTTGTGTCGACATGTATTTAGTTTCCGACAGTATGGTACATTCGATTTTCAAGATGTAAAATTTAAAAGTATGGGGAAATATTTATATTTTGTTACCATGGTAACCATTTCTCCTATCTTTTCTATGAAATACAAGAGTAAAGTGGTCTTCAGAAGATTTCAATGACAAAATGAGAATATACATTTTATTGAGAATCTAAAAAATAATTGATTTTTGAATTTAAAAAAAAATCGTTGGGGCGAATTTTGAGAAAATCGAAAAAAACTGAAAAAGTGCATCAGTAAAGTACTAGTACTCTTTGATCGATTTTGTTCAAAAGCTTCGTGTCACGTCCCAGGGGGGTGCCTAACTTAAATATAAAATTTCAACCTCTGTCTGTGAACAAAATATCTCAAGAACGAAAAGAGCTTTGTTCACAGACAGACACACAGACAGACAGACAGACAGACCATGTCGCGAAAACCACTTTTTTGGATTCAGGGGACCTCAAAACGTGAAGATCCATCAAAATCTCGACATCGAATTTTTGACATGAATCCAATACTTTCTCTCTATATATATATTACATATATACATAGGTAAGAGAAAGTAAAATTACAATAATAATTTCTAAATTTGATGAATTTTGAAGAAGATAGTTTTTTAAATATAGATATTTTCTAATTCTAACAGAGGCCTACCGAGGGGGGGCGGGGGGGGCGGTCCCCCCAGGCCCCGAGTCGGCATAGGTCCTCAAATATTGAGATAAAAAAAAAGATTTAATGAAAATTTGTCTTTGAGATGGCCCGGAGTTCTCGGGGTTCCGGGATATAGGCCTACGGTAATTTAAAAATATTTTTTGTGTGTGGAGGAGGTGGATATTTTTTTAAAGATGAGTTCGTCCTCCCCCCTCCCCCAAAAAAAAAAAATTCCAAAATATTTCTGCGAATTTTTTTTTTTTTGCGGAACCTTAAGTTTTCCGTCCTGCGGGGCCGAGCAAACATTTCGTGGGAGGAGGGGGGTGAGACCCTTTTAATGTCTGTATATCCCTATATATGTATATGCCCACTTATATACGCCCCTGCCTCTGGTACAAAATGTATATAGGCTTACACAAGATACTAAGGAATCGGAAATTCTTAAAACTAACAGTATATCTAGTCAATTGTAAAAAAAAAAAATCTGGTGTGACTGGCGCACAGCACACAACTTTCTCTTACCTTCGGTAATCGAAAGTTGTGTACTGTGCTTGTCACACCAGATTTTTTTGTGTCGACATATATTTAGTTCCCGACAGTACGGAACATATGATGAATTCAGATGTAAAATTTATAAGTATGGGAAAATATTTATATTTTGTTACCATGGCAACCATTTCTCCCTATTTTTTCTATGGAGTACAAGAGTAAAGTGGTCTTCAGAAGATTTCAATCGCAAAATGAGAATATACATTTTAAAGAGCATCTAAAAAATAATTGATTTTTGAATTTAAAAAAAAATCGTTGGAGCAAATTTTGAGAAAATCGAAAAAAACTGAAAAAGTGCATCAGTAAAGTACTAGTACTCTTTGGTCGATTTTGGTCAAAAGCTTCGTGTCAGGTCCCATGGGGGTTCCTAACTTAAATATAAAATTTCAACCTCCTAACTCTTTTCGTTCTTGAGATATTTTGTTCACAGACACACACACAGACACACAGACAGACACACACACACACAGACAGACCATGTCGCGAAAACCACTTTTTTGGATTCAGGGGACCTCAAAACGTGAAGATCCATCAAAATCTCGACATCGAATTTTTGACATGAATCCAATACTTTCTCTCTATATATATATTACATATATACATAGGTAAGAGAAAGTAAAAAAAAGAAAAAATTAGATATGAATATTATTTTCATAAAAAAAATTTTTAGATATTAAAATAAATGTCCTTTTTCAGTTTATGATGGAGCAGAGAAATATTTGTTAGTCCTGGGAGTATAGATATTTGAAAAATAAAAAATCTGGTGTACCTTATCTTACCTTCGGTAATCGAAAGTTGTGTTCTGTGCTTGACACACCAGATTTTTTTGAACCATGGCAACCATTTCTCCTAACACTTAAAATTGCTTCACTTCAATGTACTGTACTTAATAAAATAAAAACTATTAAAAATGTTACTTAATAAAACCAGAGAACTTTAATTTTTTATTTAAAAAAAAAAAAAGAAAAAGTAAAATAAAATAAAAAATTATATGAAATAAATCAAAAAAAAATATTAAGATGACAAAGCTAAAAAAAAAAAACGCTTCTTCTTCAGAAGTTGGTGAAAAATTGTGATTGCATTTTGAATGGTTTAAGCTGTCCAGGTGCATAAGGGCAAAATTATTAACCTAGAGGTAAGAAAAACGTGCCTTAAAAGACTACGCCTTGATTGGCTGCCTCCAGAGAGAGAGAGAGACCTTTGACATCCTGATGACAAACATTCAATGACACGTGCAAAAATACCACCTGGCTTGGGATGGGAGCTTCATCATCGTCATCCATTAAGAGAGAGAGAGAGATAGCACACACGAAATAAATAAATTAGCCTTGCCTCATTTGGGTATAGATTTCATCAACGGAGGTGGAATTACTTCATTAATTTCAAATCTATTTCTTAATATTTCTGTTTATTAATATTAATGTTGTTTTTTAATCTATTTTAAAACACTTGTGAATTTTTTTTTCTTTTTTTTCTTAATATACATATCAAGTTTTGATGATCGTTACTTGGTTATTCATAATGCATGAAATATGATTTTTTTTTTTTTTTTTTCGTGAATTCATTTAAACGCTCTAATTTTGATTCATCTTTTTTTATGAATGAATTATTTATTAATTATTAAATGAAGGTTTCATAAATTTTAATATTCATTAACATTTTTTTGAAAACTTGATTTAATTAAACAGTAGGTTCCCGAATAAAAATGATTAAAAATGATAGAGGTATCCACGGCTCACAGGCCCGCAGCAGGTCTGCATAGTAAACCTTTAGAGACACAGGGATATTCACGCCCACACCAGGGACACACAGGGATACACACAGTAGATCAAAAGTGACCAGAAGAAAAATGTGTCCCTGGTGTGGGCGTGTATATCCCTGTGTCTCTAAAGGTTTGCTATGCAGACCTGCTGCGGGCGTGTGGATTCCTCGATCATTTTTAATCATTTTTACTCGGTTTTAAAGATGGCCCTAATAGAGGCTCATTTTCTGACCTAAAATTTCTGTTTTTCTTGCAAAACCTTATTTATTAAATTCTTTTTTTAATCTAGCGGAAGGTGGCCCCGAGGAATCAACGTGTGGCTCCCCTGGTAGCCATCGGTATTATCAAATTAAATTCATATACATTAAAACCCTGCCGTTTGAGCCGAAAAGGGGGAATTTAAAAAAAAAAAAGTGACTTTTTCTTTAAAGTTTTTTTTACAAAATCCATTTTTTTTACTTCGTCTACTGAGGCCATTTAATGGTTTTAAAGTATTTAGTTATTATTTTAAAGTGCTTGATGACTAGCCTTCGACGAACCACACACTGATTCCCCGGGGTCATCCAACCGAGGTTTCCACGCTCTAGGCATTGCTTTACTTTGGACACCCCTAATACAATTTTCCTGATCTCTGAATCTTTTACGATATTCTATAGTTCTTTAGCTTTCCAAAAATTATTCATTCGTGAAAATCTGTTAATAATTAACGAAATTATAAACAAAACAGTGTAACAAAGCTTTGCTGACTATCTTTTAGGCGCTTTGAGCTTTATATGAATCAACTTATAACTATTTAGATATATTTAACTAATATTGTTCATAATTTCGTTTTTTTGCATTCAGGGATCAGAAAAATTGTATTAAGGGTGTCCAAAGTAAAAAAAACTCAAAAGTTTCGATTTTTCTAAACTTTTAGCCGTTTGTGGCACGTCTAAATGACCTTCGATTCGACTGAAACTAAAAATGTATTTAAACGATCTGGATATTTTTCAAGGGTGAAATCCAGGCAATTCAAAATAAGAGCCCCTTTAGAGCAAATTTTCTATTAAAATTTTATTTTCTCTAAAGCTCTATAACGGGGGCGAAACTGATGGCATTTTCGGAATCAGCGCTACCCAAATACCCAGGCAACAAAAAAAAAAAAGATTTTTTTTTTCCCTTTGTAAATGTTCATGCATACTTATTGATAAAAGCACAGGCCATACTAATTTTTTTTTATAAAAAAACATTCACACTTTTTTCTCATTCACACTCACACTCACACAGTCTATTCGGCATTAAGACTTTGACGATATCTGTTATTAATTAATATACATATTGGGGTTTAGGCATTCTTGTTTAAGCCATTTGGTATCCAAATAAAATAATCGGACTGCCTGGGGTCCGAACCCGCGACGTTTGGTATACAAGGCTAGCACACTTAACCCCTACACCAAGCCCGAGGGACCATACTAATTTTGATTTAATTTTAACTGATTATTGATGCTCAGTACACGTTTTATGACTGGCCTAAGTGAACTCTAGTCGTGATGATCTCTAAAAATCTCCTGCCATTCCTATGCAGAGCACAATCTAAAGAACGGTGCAACCGTAACATAAAAATAAAACTCAATTCACCAAAAACTTTAAGTAAATAAATCCTATAAGTTAACAGGCATATTAAATTTTTCAACTTTAATTTATTATTTTGTTTGTTTAATTTTTTTTTTTTTTTTTTCTCTTAAATTTATGATTGATGTTAATGAAATAAATTTTGAGTTCCATGTCCAATTCGCACCCGGATCTACTTCTACTTATAAATTTATTATTAGTAGTTTAAACAGCTCTCAAAAAAAAAAATCCAATTAGAAATAAAATCAGCATTTGCTTTTTACTTTTTTTTCCTATTGACAAATAGAGCCTTGAGGTTGGCTAAAAGAAGATGAAGATGCTCTCTGCTGGCCTCAATGAGCTCCATTTCTTGCTCAATCAGACCAAACACTCGTCCTTTAATTTAATACACACATTTCGGACGATATTAAAGTAATAGATCTCAGAAAAACAAATAATAGAGAAATTTGAACTAAAAGTGGCTAAAGACTGTGAATGTGTGTGTGAGTGTTAAAAAAAAAAACTGCTAAATTGAGGATCGGAGTCTTTAGTTAAGACATAATTGAATAGAATAATTTAGTGCATTAAATTTGAAGATAAAAAAAATCTGGTGTGACTGGCGCACTAGCACACAACTTTCTCTCACCTTCGGTAATCGAAAGTTGTGCTCTGTTCCCCCATTTTTTTTGTTTTTATAAATTTATAGGTATAAATTCAAATTAAAATTTAAAAGAAGGGGAAAAGATTTATATTTTGTTACCATGGCAACCATTTCGCCTATCTTTTTATGAAGTACAAGAGTAAAGGGTTTCAGAAGATTACAATGACAAAATGAGAATTTACATTTTAAAGAGAATCTAAAAAATAATTGATTTTTGAATTTTAAAAGAAATCGTTGGAGCGAATTTTGAGAAAATCGAAAAAAACTGAAAAAGAACATCAGTAAAGTGAACCCTGTTATGCAATGGTGTTTCAAAGACCAAAAAATTCAAAATTGAGTTAAGCATGGAATATTGTTTCAAATACTTTAATTAATAGTATTTTTTATGAATTATGTCCTAACAAAATTTATATTTAATATAAAAGCATAAAATTATTTTTACAATATTTCAATGCAGCATTTTCATTTTTGCAATAATGATTTATGTTCCTAACACGTTGTTTTTTATAATGTTAACAACCAATAAAAACTTATTTAACCTATATTATATATTTTTTACCTTAAATAAACCAAAATCCCTTCTCGTATTATTATTATTATTTATTTATTCGTTTAAGTACAATATTAATTGAATTGATTTCATTATTATAACTTTGATTTACTGTTTCTATGTTCACTTCCATTCAGGAATTAATTGATGAGAAAATTTTATTGTTTTTCTCTAAATTAGTCGTATTTTTAGAGATAATTTATGAATATCTGCCATAATTACAGTATTTACTTGCACAATTGACAAAAAAAATGATATATAATCTAATCAAAACAATTTAAATCAGAAAAACTTTAATGTTGATTTTCTCAAAACTCGATGTTTGGTCTTTGACACACCATTGAATAACAGGGTTCAAGTATAGGTACTCTTTGGTCGATTTTGTTCAAAAGCTTCGTGTCACGTCCCAGGGGGGTGCCTAACTTAAATATAAAATTTCAACCTCCTAGCTCTTTTCGTTATTGAGATATTTTGTTCACAGACACACACACACACACGACCATGTTGCAAAAACCACTTTTTTGGATTCAGGGGACCTCAAAACGTGTATATCCGTCAAAATCTCGACATCGAATTTTTGACATTAATCCAATACTTTCTCTCTATATATATTATCATATATAGAGGTAAGAGAAAGTAAAAAAAGTGAATAATAAGTTGGACTCGATCGATTTTGATGTCAGAATCAACCCGAGACTATTTAAATTTCTATTTATCAAAATGATATTAACATGTTTAAAAAGTAGAGTAAGCGAGAGGAGGCAGCCAGCGTTCGCACCTCAATGCAATAAATTAATAACCCGAATCAAAGTTGATATCTTCCTCCCGTTAGCTGGTGTATCGGGACTTTCGCTCATTATTTGCCGGCCATTATACAGCTATTAGATTTTAATATTGGTTTTTATGGTATTTTGCATTGAATCTCTCCCCATTGCCTCGGGCCATTAGGGGAGAGGAGGAGGAGGGAAAAGACATTATGGATTATGGCACGCGCGTGAACTCTTGACGGCGGCACCTTCAACAGATCTGACCCAGATCTGTCGATCAGAGGAGATCAAAGAGAGGAAGGAAAAAGGAGTTCGTCGCACTCATTCTCTCAGGGCGTTCGATTTATGATTAGATCACAAGCTAAAGACAGTTTTGAATTTCTTGATAAAAAATAAAATCCTATTAGAACAAAAGTTCGGTTCCAGCATGCACTTCTATTCGAGGGTTATATCCGGACGCTCGACTTCCTTGAGTTTTTGCGACAAGCAGGGTTCGAACTCGAGTCTACTACCCTGGTAAATCTCAGATTATCCTACTCTCTTAAAACAATTAGTAGAATTTTACTTATTCAACAGTAGGTAAAAATTACACAAATTTATCATTTTGAGTAGAATCTACTAATATATTTAGTAAATTTATTGGTTACTTTTAGATTAGTTATTTTTTACTAATTCAAAATAGTTCATTCAATTCCGGCTGTCTGAGAAGCCAACATCGGACCAGCTGTTTGATCGTTCCTTAATAAAGACATTTTTGCAATATAAGCTTTATTTAATAATAATAATACAAATAAATAATAATATTGAGATAACTTGTATTTTTTGTTAAAAATTGCAGGAAATATATGTTAAGCAAACAGATAGATTCCAAATTTTTTTAAATTAATAAAATATTATTTTTAAATTCAATTAAGAAATATTTTACTTAAAATTTAGTAAATATATTTCTTGATATATCGATAATTAGTTTTATTAAGTTTATTTAGAAATAAATTGCTGGGAAGGAATATAGTAACATTCAATAAAAAGCATTGTTATCACGACATACTTATATACAAAATAACAGAGTAGTAAAAAAGCAAGTTTAATGGGTTCGGCTAGAACTCGAGTCAGTAAACACAACTTAGGTCCCGGTGTCACACACCTTATTTCATATACGTATCTTAAACGTTTCTTTTTTTTTGGTCATTATTTTTAAAAATTCACTTTTTCAATTAGTAATTTTTCATATTAATAATTTTACTAATTGAAAAAGGGATATCCACTATTTACGGGTGGTCTACTTTCACATCTTAAAGGACTATACACTATAAATTAGTAGTTTTTACTAATTCGTTTTAGAGCAGGGGCGTATATAAAGGGGGCCGAGGCCCCCCCCCCCCCCGAAATCTTTAAAATGAATATACATATGTACGGCGTATAGGCAATATCTATAAGCTTAATTTCCCGTAGTGCAAAAATATTTTCTGTAGGATTCAAAAATTTGTCCCGCAAAGCGAAAAAAATTCGTCCTCCTCAAAAAAAAGGGTAAAATGATTTGAACGGAAGGGGGAAAATTTCCGCGCAGGATGAAATAATAAAGTTCCGCAAAAAAATACTCTGCTGCGGGGAAAATTTGGTGACCCTAAAAAAAAAGGTAAAATGATTTCCATTGATAAATTGTTGAGTTTGATGACTGTAGATATTCACTTAGAAAAGGACGGAAGCTTTCCCGGGTCACAGCAGCCAAGATTATACATAATATTAATATACAGTACCGCACCACCTGCACTACTTATTTTTGACAATTCTGCTTGTAAGTAGTCATTAAGAAATTGCATGTTATAATTTGTTTTGTTTTAACGTACACTGTAAAATGATCAATCAACCAAATGAAATTTTATTATAGGCCCTGAAGATGAGTGCGACTTGCGCTCGAAACGTCGGCGACAGGAAATAAAGTTAGGATGCTGTGTCCCGCAAAGGCTCCCGTCCTCTTCTTTTTCGACAACTAAGGCCATTTAGACCCCATCCCTATTTATTTCAAATGATTTGTAGTCTAATTAAAATGAAATAAATTTTTCTCGCTTGGGACGGGAAGCGACCCCGGGACTCCGGCGCGAGAAGCAAGTGTCTTCTCCAATTAATAACTCAAAAAATTGTAGGAATTTCGAGACTCGAATGTTCCAAAGGTTATTTTAAAGCACATTAATGCATATTTTAAGGTTTGATTGTTCATGAACATCTGGGCACGAATAATTACAGATTTATGCTGAGGAACTTTGACAGATGAAACAAATTAATCTATCTTTATTTAGAATTAGAATTCAAGGCGCATGTTTTGTTCTATCCTAATTAGTTTCCGGGATATTATATTATATAAGGTTTATATTATATTATTATTATATTATTCTAAGGTCTCTTCATATTTCGTCGTCCAACGGAAAGTTGGAGAAAAGCAAGACAGACGAACGGACAGACCCTCCGCTATTATTATATATAGATTATTTAAGTATTGGAAAAAGGGCTAAGAATATAAATATATTTTTTTTTTTAAATTCATTCAAGGTGTCTTTCAGCATCTAAGGCCATTTAGACCCCATCCCTATTTATTTCAAATGATTGATAGCCAATTCAAATGAAATAAATTTTTCTCGCTTGGGACGGGAAGTGAACCCGAAACCCCAAACCACTAGAAGCTAAGGGGCCATTCATTAATTACGTAAGGACAATTTTAGTCATTTTTGACCCTCCTACCTACCCCATGTAAGTATACATAAGATTTCTCGAACCCCTCCCCTTTCTTACGTAAGACTTTATCTCGTTCTTCTAAATAATAAAATGTTAGGAAAGGAGCAGTTCCACTAAAACTTACAGTTCAACTTAAATCAATAATTTTTATTTTTTAACAAGTAATAATTTATGAAATTAGATTATTTGTATTGAATTTTGATTCAAAAAGTATTACATAAGAATAAGTTTTACGACCCTCCCCCCCCCCTACATAAGGACATGCAGAGATTTTCTTAACCCCCCCTCCCCCCTCAAGACCCTTACGTAATTAATGAATGGCCCCTAATGTCTTCTCTCTGAGCCAAGGGTCACGAGCTAATTTATAATTTGAATATTATACAAGTATTACTGAAGAAAAAATTAAAAATAAAACCGAATTCGATTTTTTCGGGAAAAACTCGGTTTCTTGGTTTTTGAAAATTAGCCAAAAAACCGGTTTACCCGGGTCCAAACTCTAATAGGGACAGCTTCTAAATGGTCTCAGATACCGAAATAAAACATAATGAATAATTTGACAGACATTTCTGTGCGTATTGAAAGAAACAAATCTACAAATAAAGGGGCTTTCAAAAGAGGTGTTATTTCAGCTCGGAGACTTGCATTCCTAGCTGAAGCCAAGCCAAGAATGAATGCAATTCCACCCATCTATTGTAAAATGCAATGCCGTATTCGATCGAATATGTCTGCAATCCCTCCTTATTGATAGAGCTGTTTATCCATTTAGATCACGTTCGTGTTTCTGCGTGTTGCGTTCAGTTTATATAAATGACACAAATTACAGTGAAGCACTTTTTCCTTCATACAACTCATTTAGGTATTGGAATTATAGACAAGAAGAAGCAGAAGAAGAGGAAGACGATGACCTTGCGAGGATTGATCAAGAATTCAAAGTTCACAACAAAAAGTGATTTGTTTGATTCACAAAAAAAAAAAAATAAAATTTTTTTAACAGTTATTTGGAAGGTAGAAAATTTGACATTTGACCTTCATTTAAAGTTCGTGACATGACGTGATCGTCATTCATTGTTAAAATATAACATATGCAATTGCCAAATGATGATGATGATGATGAAGATTGAGCGTGAAAAAATAAAAAAAATAAATTTCGTAAAAAGTTGTCAAACTGGGAAGAAAAATGTCTTCAAATTAAATTTAATAATACCAAAAGTGTAGAGAGATTAAATGTGGTAATTTCATCTAACAATTGTAAGTTGGAAAGGAAAAAAGAAAGACAATCATATAAAATCTGGTGTGACTGGACGCACAGCACACAACTTTCTCTTATCTTCGGTAATCGAAAGTTGTGTTCTGTGATTGGCACACCAAATTTTTTTTGTGTCGACATATGTACTGTATATTTAGTTTCCGCCAATCTATTAGAATTCAAGATGTAAATTTTTTTTTTTTTTTTTTATAACATTCACACTTTTTTCTCATTCACACTCACATTCACACACACATTCATGCAGTCTTTTCGGCAACTTAGGCCATATAAGACTTTGACGATAACCGTTGTAGAGAATATATCTATTGTGGGGGTCAGGCATTTCTATTTAAGCCATCTGGTATCCAAATGGCTTAAATAAAATCATCGGACTGCCTGGGTCCGAACCCGCGATGTTCGGTATAGAAGGTAGGCACGCTACCTACTATGCCACACCCGGGGGCGATGTAAAATTTATAAACATGGGAAAATATTTATATTTTGATACCATAGAAACCATTTCTCCTATCTTCTCTATGAAGTACAAGAGTAAAGTTGTCTTCAAACAATTTTGAGGGGAAAACGAGAATATACATTTTAAAGAGCATCTAAAAAATAATTGATTTTTGAATTTTAATCAAAATCGTTGAAGCAAATTTTGAGAAAATCGAAAAAAACTGAAAAAGCACATCAGTAAAGTACTAGTACTCTTTGGTCGATTTTGTTCAAAAGCTTCGTGTCACGTGCCAGGGGGTACCTAAATTAAATATAAAATTTCAACCTCCTAGCTCTTTTTCGTTCTTGAGATATTTTGTTCACAGACAGACAGACCGTGCCGCGAAAACCACTTTTTGGATATGAAAATGCTAACATATCCTTCTTACATATATTCCCAAGTAAAAATGATTAGAAATGATCGAGGGATACACATGCCGCAGCAGGTCTGCATAGTGAACCTTGAGGGACACACAGGTAAACACACAACTCATCAGGGACACATTTTTCTTCTGATCACTTTCGATCTACTGTGTGTGTCACTGGTACGGGCGTGTGTATCCCTGTGTTCCTGCTGCGGGCGTGTGTGTCCCTCGATCATTTTTAATCATTTTTACTCGGGTTTCCAGCCATTAAATTCTTTAAATTGATTTCTACAGAGTGTCAAATAAGATAATCAGTAGCCTACCGAGGGGGGGGGGGGAGTCCGCCCTAAGTCCCACGTCGGGATAGGCCGTTGAACTTTAGACAATTTATATTTGTTCTAAATAATAAAAAATACTCTTTATTCGTGAATATGTTTTATATTATAACTTGTATATACATAGATATATACAGTTATATAGTACGCCCCCTCATCTAGTAACGCCTAACTTCAACTGCGTCAGTACGCCACTGGCGATAATTAAAATAAAAATAATATAAAATGTGATGTCACCGTGACAATGAAATGACCACATTAAAATTTTCTACATATTTCAAATTACAAAAAAGATTAAAAGTCAGGAGATTTCAAGTAAAAAAGAGCTCTTGTCTTTTACTAGCGTGCTTTTAGTGGAGAGTTTTGATAAAATTAAATAAAGATTTTAAAGTAGATTGTAATTAAAAAAAAAAAAAACATTATCTAGAAATTAATTTAAGACAATAAAAAAGATTACTCTAATACATAAATAAATAAGTAGTTTAATTATTTTTTTTAATAGTTAAAAAAAAAAAAAAAAGGGGGGGGAAAATACTAATCCATCCATTATACGTAACAGTTCAACTCACTCAATTAAAACACAAATCTTATCTAAAAATAAATTTTTAACTAACTTTCCGGTACATAAAAAACAGAAATATTTCTCCCTCCAGTTAGTTACTAAATGTACATAAAGAGGATTTTTATTAAAAAAAAAAAAAAAAAAAAAAAAAAAAAAAGAAATGCCTTTTTTTTTCTTTTTATCTTTCGGGGTTACTGGCATGCAAATAAATAAATAATGGCCTTATGGAAAGCAGTGAAAATTATTGTTAATTACTTCTCTTATGTTTATGTAATCGCAAGTTATCATATAGTATTTATTTTTAATGTAAACAAATTATGCAAGTAAAAAAAAAAAAAAAAAAAAAAAAAAAAAAAAAAAAAAAAAAAAATTAAGTAAAAAATTTTATTTAATGTATATGCATAAATATGAAAATTCATAACTAATTAGAGAGCATGTTTGTTTTTGGCATTAATAAGAAAAAATTATTATATTTAGAGTCCAACTTTAAGATTAACCCAAAAATTGAGACATAATTATTGTAAAAATTCTTTTATACATTGATAATTTCCTTAGGATTAATAATCCTGATGATGGTCCCCAGGTTTTGAGTAGTTGGTAGCAGTGCCTACCTTCTATACCGACCGCCTGGACGGGTTCGACCTCAGGCAGTCCGATGATTTTATTTAAGGCATTTGGATACCACATGGCTTAAATAGAAATGCCTGGACCACAATAGATATTATCAGCGTATATAACGATTATCGTTAAAATTTTTAAATGGCCTAAGTTGCCGAAAATGAAAAAAAATCCTGATGATGGTCTTCATGCGACCGAAACTAATCGCAATGCAGTTTTTTATTCCTTTCTTGCTTTTAACAATTGGAACATTTTTAAGGTTTTGGGGTATTTATAAATGATATACATAATCAACACCAGTTGGAAATCTCTGTTTTAAGAGAACACGTCGCCCTCGGGCTTGGTTAGGGGTTAGCGTGCTAACCTTCTATACCTAGGGTAGCGGTTCGCATCTCAGGCAGTCTGATTTTATTTTAATTATTGTGATGTGGATGACAGCAGCCAGGTAGGTAGCCTCTATTTAATAGCAATACGTAACTGAACGAAGCATACTGAAGCGTATTGCTACAAAAAATATCATTAGGACCACCATTAATACAAAATTATGAATACTCTCACATCAGTGCAGAATTTTTAAAAATAGTTCTATTTAGATATTTATTTATATCATAATGATCGTCATGTCATTAAAGGATCAAAAGGTTTATATTTTTCTCTTTTAAATATTAATAAGGTTTTTAGTCGCCCTTACATTTCTATTTTAAGAAAATTATTTTGGTCATTAATATCCAAATAAAATTCGAGGTCAGGTCAAATACCAATATAAACTTAGGATCTATCAGAGCCGCCGAGAAACATGCCGAGCCCGGGGACTGTATTAATAAGCCCCACCCCCCACCGCCGCAAAACGAGTTGAATAAAAAAAGTTGTTGGGCCCAAGACTTTTTCATACACCCTGTAGACTTTTCGGAGGGTATATATTTCCAGTGGAAAGTATTTGGTTTTTTTTATGAAAAATCAAAGCCAATTATAAAATAATTAAATCTCTCAAATGAAAAATAATAAAAACTCTTAATTAAATTTCCTTTTAATATAAAGTGAAACTTTTATTTGATCCTCTCAAATTTTTCCGCTCTTCTATCAGCATGTCGCGTTACAAGCCGTGACGTCAAAGGCCGTGACGACAAAAATAGGAAAGTTGAAATTTAATATACCAGATATATGACGAATAATAAAAATTAATTGTGAGATTTAATTATTCAATTTTTAAATTGATAAAATATAATTTTTAAAATAACTTAAAATGATTCAAATCTTCAATTGCTAAATAAATATTGTTCTCAGTTTTTAACATGCGTCTATTGTATCATTCCCATTTTCCAATTATTAAGTTAAGATTAAAAACGCGATTTTAATCCGCTTAATTGAATAATTTTCTGAAAATTTTCAGTTAAACGCCTACGATCCGAAAAGAGTTTCACTTGCATCGTGGTTTCATAAAACCACACAATGATTTTTTTGAGTGTACTTCTAATTCCATCCTGTGGGACAACATCCCTAGTATATAAGAGGATGGATAAAAGGAACCGGTTGGAACCAGAAATATGGAATATCTCACTAGATAAAAATGAACGCAACAGGAGGAGTTAGATATAGGAAATAAAGCACTTCACGCGGTGCCTTTAGATGGCTACGGCCAGAGACCGGTTGGGCTTGAGGTGTGTCTGCGTGCACGGAAGCACCACGGGCAAATAAAACGGGGATCCCGGTAGGAATCCCAAATAAATAAAAAATCTCGTGTGACTGGTCGCACATCACACAACTTTCTTTACCTTCGATAATCGAAAGTTGTGTTCTGTGCTTGTCACGCCAGATTTTTCGTGCCATATATTTAGTTTTCGACATTATGTTACTCTTCAATCCGGCCCTGATTAACAGATATTTATCTCACATACTCCCTTCTCTGTCTGAGGCCCTGAACCCTAGTATACATTTTCCATTCATACCTTAGTTTAATAAAAAAATTTCAAAAATCAGGAATTTACTTCTGCATCTCACATTCTCTTTGTATTTGTATCAACAATCTTTAAAGGGAATTTGTATAGGCAGGCCTATTTATTAATTCATAAATAATAAAATGGGGTACAATATCTTTTTACACCCTCTGCACATATTTTATATTAAACATAAAAACAAAATTAACATTAACATTAAAAAACACTTTTATAATAATAAAAAAATTATATTTCCTTTTATATAAAAAAACAATACGCCCAATAAAAAAATAATTTATAATTTCTACTTACCGGTATTCAAATTCAACTTTTTACAAACCAAGAATTATTCATATTTTCAAAGACTTTTATATTTATTTATTTCAAGTATTAATTAATCTCTCATTTTTACACCGAGTTAGCGTGGAATTAATAATCTAATTTTCTTTCCCTTATTATCATTTTGTCAACGATAAGATGAAATTTTTCTCTTTTCCAACCAGCACTATCATCACGGTTTGTATTGCATTCATTCTGATTTTTTTTCTTTCTCCATACATACTGTATTTAAAATGTTTCTTTACATTATGAAAATGACAAAACAAGATCGTGATTGAAGTTCTTTTGCTAACTGCTAATGTAAACCTTTTTAATAGGAAGGAACAAGAAAGAAGAGGAAGAAAAGTCTTAAGAAAGAGATGGCAACCCTTTCGGCGGCGACCCTAAGGGTTGTCGCTTAGTTAATGAAGTCATTACGCCCTGCGCGTTTAAAGATCTCTCCCCCTCCCTCCCCCCCCACTCCCGCCTTCCCATTCAAAAACACACAACACAAACAATTTAAAAGTTCAACTTTTGCCAGCAATGGTGCTTTTTTGACTTTCTAAAGAGGAGGGAGGGATATTACCGGGTTGTTAAAAAGATCTTTCCCAAAACGATTTTTATTCTAGGTTGCCAATGTTTTGTTTTTCCTTTATTAAGGGTGAGATAGGGTTAATGGTTTTAATCATTATATCATATAAATAAAGAATTTAATATTCTCATTAATATTTATAAAAAAAACCTTTGTAATATCAGAATGGCACTGGAATATTGATACCTTACTTAATATAGTGTAACTAAGATTTGGCCCTGGATGGGTTATGATTTATTTTAGGTTTTCTGTGGTGTGTGTGTGTGTGTGTGTGTGTGGCATTAAACAGGTAGATTGGTGTCAAGTTTTTATGTGGAATATCTACTTAATTTTTGGCGTTTTGGTACCCTAGCAGTAAGTTTTTTTTTTTTTTTTTTTTTTTTTGTTGTGGAGTAGTTAAGAGGTTATTAGAAATTGTTTTTAAATTCATTTAAGTTCTTTTTAGACTTTAGAATTTAATTGAATGGGAGCCAATTCAATTGAAATAAATTTTTCACCTGGGATATTAACCCTTGAACTCTAGAACAAGAAGCGACCTCTCAGTCAGAGGTCAAGGGCTAATTAGAAACTATTTGATGATAATTGTTTATATTATCTATAGGTCCAGCTTTTTAATGCCCTAGTTAATTTGTTTTTTTGTTTATAAAATTTGAAATAACATTAATTTTTATCGCTAAATATTTTTCGAGATCTATATAATTGAATAAGATATTTAGTATTCAAAATACCCTCGATTGGAACTTTGACTGAGTCAGAGATGTATTTAACAAGAGTGTGAGTATTTTTGTTGGCGAGGCCAAACGCCCATTGGCTCTCGAGATTAGAAACAAGGATCTCCACCCTTTCCGAGGCATCGGGGTGCTGCTGTCCATTGCACCAGGCCGCTGGACCCTCGACTTACACTAATAAAATTCAAACGGACAAACGAGAAATTTTTCTTTAATGTTTCTCCACTTTGTTAGTAACTTTCACGGTTAACTGAAAATATAAGGGGAAGTGAGTTTTATTGGAGTAGGTCGAGGGACCGGCGGCCTCGTGCACTGGACATCAAACCGATGCCCCGGAAAGATTGGAGATCCTGGGTTCGATTTTCCGGGGGCCAATGGCCAATTGGCCTCGCCAACAGTGGCGTCATTTCAACTTTTTCTTGGGGGGGGGCAAATTTTTTCTTGGGGGGCAAACATTTTTTTTCTTAAAATTTACTTACAAATGGGTACTCAAATTTAGCCAAAACATATTTAATTTAATTAATTGTTTAATTTTGTACAGTTTGTATACTCGTAGATGTATTTGGAGCATTTTATTTAGAATAATATAAAATTTTATAAAAATCAGAGCCCTTGGGGGGCAAATGCCCCCCCCCCAAATGACGCCACTGCTCGCCAATACAAACACTCAAAATCTTGTTAAATTAATTTTGATTATTATTATATACTCAAAGTGTAGGTTGATTTATTTCTGGACAAGTTGTCAGAATCTAGAGATTCATCTAACATGTAAAGGGTAATTACCCCCCCCTCCCGAGATTTAAAAAAATTTATTTTTAATGTAAAATTTTAAAAATTAATTCTCTTATTATATTATGTATTTTTATTCTGGCAAACAAGTACAGAATGCGCCTTTAAATTACCGAAAATAAGAAAAAATTAGTGTGCTGTGCGACCAGTCACACCAGATTACCCCCCCCCCGAGAAACACCTCTGGATCCGCCACTGCATCATAAATATATTTTTTCTTCAAATTTTCAAAAGCACCCACCATTGTAAATGTCTGACAAATGAATGGATTTATATCAATAGTTTATAAAGGAGCAGATTTAAAACAAATTCTAAAAAATTTTAAAATAAAAATACAATAAAGTCTCCGGCCGTTTGCCCTAGAGATTATTTTTACCCCTTCCCCCTCCTTGGATGCACCACTGACGTTCTATAAAAGTTTTTATTGTGGTTTTTTTTTTTCAGAAAAATGTTTAAATTTTTAATAAGACACTCGCTCCTAGTCCTTTAGTTAACCAACCCATTCTAAAAATAAAATTTCTTTGATGAGGTCGGGACATTAAAATTACATTAATAAATGATAGAATATGGTTTTATAATTAAAGATTTTTCTCTTTATGTGTACGTTATTTATTTATAAATTGTTTATTTTACCTAAAGAGAATCAAAGTAATTATTTTGCGCCAGGGTGTATTAAACCCTTGGCACATATCCACCCCTGTTCATCCAGGGGTAAAATAAGGACAAAGAAAATTTAAATCCAAATGAATCCATCTTTGTGCTTCGCCCCCACCCCTTGCCTTTCCTTTCCTTTGCCATGTGCAGACTCCCTGATGCAGAAAGAATACAATTATGCGTTTAAGTAAAATGGTGTAAATAATTAATAATTATCTTGTAAAAGGCAACGAGAAAAAGAGGGAGGCAGGGGTGAGTAAGGCCCACTTCGTCTAAAATAAAAGATATTTCCTTTCAGCTAAGCAAGTTTTCATTAATTTTATTAAAAGCGAGTGTATTTAAGTGGGCAATATTAAATTTTGGGGAGAAATTACAAATTAAATTGAAATAATTGAATAGATTAAAAATTGATATTAAATATAACATAAAAAGTGCTTTTTTGAGAATTTACTGTAGATGCTCTAAAGATTCCATAGAGAATTTTTTATAGCGAAAATCTCGAAAACAACCCCAAAATTTCTGGACAGGTGTCCCGGGAAAACAAGGCTGTTGAACCCCCGATGTAAGTCTCAGATATTTATTTCGATTTTTCAAATCGAAACGGCTATAAATATACCATGACGATACTGTAGTGGAGCTACTGAGAATCAGGGGCGCAATTCAGGGCGAGATCTCTACCCTTTGCTGTTTATTCAATAGGATAGCCTAGTTTTGTTTTCGCCTCGATAATAATCAACGTTTATTTGAAAATTGTTTTTCTAAGTAATTGCAGTGTTTCTGAGAAAATAAGGGTTAAAATCCTGCGATAAAAACATTCACTCTGTACAATAGATGTTGCCTCTCTCAGCGGAAGCTTTTTATTATTCAATGAAGAATAGAAATTGTTTGTATGAGGATGCGTTACAAGGGCAGCCAAGGCGAAAAATAAAACAAAAAATAGATTTTTGTTTTATTTTTCGCCTTGGCTGCCCTTGTAACGCATCCTCATATCATAATATCCAGCCATCAAGAAACAACTAGAAATTGTTTGTAGAGGGCCGTAAGGTTGATCAATTTTATTATAAGGACATCAGCCAAAAATAAATACTTTTGAGTATTATCTGTTTTATTTGTAGATATTTCGATTCCAATGACATAGAATCATTCTCAGTACAATCAACAGATGTTTTGCAAATCGTTAATTCCTCCCATGACAATACAATACAATATGACAAAACAGCTGAGCATTCCATGAATGCAATTTTCATTATGAAAATTTTTCAGCTCCAAACGCCGACCAAGATAGGTTAGATTTATTATTGAATATTAAATTGTGTAGTATCGATGGAAACTTGGAGGCGTTCCACATCAGGGCAGGTCAATAAGTCCGTGACTTTTTGAAAGAAACACAGGTTTTTGGATAAAAAATTATTTTATTTTTCAACGTAGTCTCCTTTGAGCTCTATACACTTTGTCCAACGTTTCTCCAATTTTTTTATCCCTTCCAAAAATAAGATTTGTCGAGGACATCAAAATAGGTATTTGTTTGTGAGATGATTTCATCGTTGGAGTCAAATCTCTTTCAGCCGAGCCATTTTTTCAGGTTTGGAAACAAGAAATAGTCATTCGGGGCTAAATCCGGAGAATAGGGCGGATGATGGAGCAATTCGTATCCCAATTCATGGATTTTCCTATAGAAACTGCACCCTTGCATTGTCCTGCATTGTCTTCTCAAATCACGAGAAAATGTGTTATTAATGGATGTCAAACAAAAACTAAAAAACCCAGCTGGTTCAAATTTCGACAGGAGTCAGCTGATAGTTGCCTGCTGACAGGAGCAGTGTTGGCATTTCAGTTAAGAGGCGGGAAATTCAAAAAGTCGCGGACTTATTGATCTGCCCTCGTAATTTCTTAAGTTTTGTGAACAGGTTGTTAAAAATTCTTTATAGCTAATTTTTTTTCTCATTTTGAAATATTAAAATTAAGCCATTAAATAAATAAATAAGCTTACTAATTGAATCAAAAACAGCCAGTTCAAACTTTCTCTATTTTCATTTCATTCTAAATGTAATTTTACTCTCAAAATTTTAATGATATAATAAAAATAAAAACAAGAGTCTATAATTATAGGTTCTTTAAGAGATGGAATGAGATGGTCCCGAGGTTATTTAATTAAAAATGCTCATTTAAAACTTGCTTATTTGAAGTTCGCTATTTTAATGACGACCCCCCCCCCCCCAACCACCCCCGCTCTTTCCAGTCCCCTTTTTGCATGCGAATATTCGCCATCTAATATTGCCAAGTGTGGAGTCCGGTCACGGTGTCCTATGCCTATAGAGGAAGCGAATTCCGTCCCTGGACTATTCTGTCACGTGACACTCCCTTGGGTAACACATATAATGCCAAGGTGCATATATGAATAAAATTCCAAGTAAAATTGTTGTTGACTCGTCGTCTAGAACTCTAAATGGCCGAAAGTACGAATGATGAATGCAAGAAAATCCCCTAGATATTAGATCAAAGATAAAATATAAAATTTTTATCTCCATGGTCTGATTAAATTTAAATAATCATAATTTAAAAGTTGAAATAGTTTATTGATTTTGGATCTAAATTTAAGTAATGTAGATGTTAGTTTGTCTTTAAATAAGTAGATTTTTAAATTTATTTAAGAATTATACCGAATTTAAAACAAAAGTAAACACTCAAATTTCTTTGTAGATAATTTGGATTGTAGTATAACATCTTCAGGTAAAAAAATTTCTTTTCAACCTACAAAAAATTAATATATAAAATAACTGGCACGAGACTTTTCATTAATTCATTATATTTTAAGATAGCAAATTTGCGAGAGGAGTTTTGTATTTGAATGGACAAAATTGTGCCCCCTGGAGTCGAACCGGGATCTCCACGCTTTCGCGGCGGGCGGACTACCTTTATCCTTGGCCCAATCTTTTTTTCAAACAAAGCTCTACCTAGTTATTATACGCGTATATTAATTTTAATAATTTTGGGATTGTCGAACGTCCGTTGGAAGCTCTCATATGTGCATCTTTTCTGAGTTAGTGTAAATTCTTAAGACAAATTCTACAAAATAAAAAACAAAAAAACAAAAAAGGGATATTTTGAAAATTGGAATCGCCAGGTTTGTTTGTATACAAATAAAATGATGTGAAAGTGGTAGATCAAAAGTTGGCGATTTTAATCTCCAAATAAATATTATCCAACAATTATTAACATAAAACCATAGAAATCGTGAGTTCGTTTCTCGGGTCTAAATGGCCTCAGATGCCGAAAAAGACCTTAAACAAGTGTCTTTCTTACAATGAGTATAGTAACGATTGCTTTTCTATCGCCTCTCAAAATTAAGTTCGGTTGATTAAATGCATCACAATAGAAGCCGAAGTTTTTTAATTTATTACTTTCTCCCTGCTATTATCGATATCGATATTTTGATAAAAATACACTTTTTTAGGGCTCTTGAGTTAAAATAGTCCCGTGTAATCCGTATATGAACAAAATATTTCAAAAATGAAAAAAGCTGCGTATTAGATTTAGACCTACTATCGAGATGAATATTTGTAAGATTGTGTTTACTATTATTCTTATATGTAAACATTTCAAGGTAGAAGATAGATAAATATATCGACGCTCTCAGTAGAAAAGTGTCTAACTCCACTTTTTTTCGAAAATCATTTTTTGTATTTTCTGTTGAAAAATATCATTCTCCTTATGCCCTGAACTGGGTAAGAGCGTAATTCAAATTTTTCAATTCGAAAAATTATGGCACGAAAAGTGTTTAACAGTGGCTCTAACAATGATAAGGAAATGTTTTTTGGCTCTCCTGAAAAATAAACAAAAATCGAGTTAGGCACTTTGCTAATTAGAACGTCGATATGTTAATTACCAGTTACCAGTTTAAAATTAAATAATATGTTAAGACATTGTTTTTCACTATTTTAGCCATTATAAAATAAATATTTTTTTAAAAGTGTGATGAATCTCGCAGGCCGGAAAAATGCTCAAGGCGGGCCGCGGGTTGGCCACCCCTGATCTATAATATAGTGGTCCCCAAACTGTTTTTTGTTCCCGGTTCCCTTATAATAGAATATTTTCACGGCACCCCTTTAGAAAAGACACGGATCACAGTTTGAGAATCATTATACTAACTTAAATAATTATCTATTGATAGAAAAGTATAACATTAGGTTTATTATAAAACTAAAAATTTTCGTGTTATAATTTTTAATTTTCCAAGTCACCATTTTAAATCATTTTCTATTTGAAAAAGAGTTAGGAAGAAGGACAGAGTAGCCACCCTCACTCTCTCTTTATTTTCTCGCTCCTCTCTCTTTTCATATTATTGTGCGCGAACTCGTGGGATTGTCATGTAATTTCCGGAAAGCGAATGGTTTGTTCTGTTTCCGTATAGGGAGTAGGAAGAAGGGACCCAGGGTAAGGGTGCAGAACTACCTCCCATACACAACCGGGATCCTTTCGTCTTCCTTTCTGTCTCTCTTTCTGTAGAGAAACAGACAGATATAGAGACAGACAAAGGACTCGATTCAATTGGCACAAGCGGGGCGTATAGCGAGCGATACGGCCAAAGGGTCAGACATTGATATGGTAACCATAACTGAATCAATTGCCAAATCGATTCTTTTTTTTTTTATACTTTCTGAGCTGATTGTAAATCGATCATTTGAATTAGGTTTATCATAATATTGAAACACATTTTTATTAAATGAAATTATAGAAATTAAATTGATACTGATGACCGTTGGCACTAGTTGAAACATATTTAAATAGGTAATATAAATTGTACACAAGGTTATTTGTTTCAATTCATTTTATTGACTTAATACGCATTTCGACACTATGTGTGTCATCTTCAGAAGTTTACAAATGACTCAATAAAATAAAGTCAATAAAATGAATTGAAACAAAGAAATTATAGAACACCACAAAGACCACTGGCTAGGGGCCTACCAAAAACAGGCCATGCAGCTAGCTGAAAAAACTGGTGATTATTTGAACAGCACACAACTTTCTCTTACTTTCAGATAATTGAAAGTTATGTTCTATGCTTGTCACACCAAATTTTCTGTGTCATCATATAATTCCGTCAGTTTTGGATATAATGTTTATTTATTTGCTTAAGATCGCAATTTTTTTTACCAATTAGACCCCGACCCTATTTATTGACTGGTATTCAATTCAATTGAAATAAATTCTTTGCCAGAGACGGGATTTGAACCTTCGACGTTTGGCACATCACTACATAAGAATTCAAGATGTAAAATTTATAAACATAGAAAAAAAAATATTTATATTTCGTTACCATGGCAACTACAGTATTTCTCGAGTAAAGTGTGCTTCAAATAATTTTAAAGACCATCTAAAATATAATTAATTGATTTTTGAATTTTAATCAAAACATTAGAGTAAATTTTGAGAAAATCGAAAAATCACTAAAGTACTAGTACTCTTCTGCCGATTTTATCAGAAAGCTTATTTTCGAATGGGCGCCCCCCGGGCCTTGGCAAAGTGGTAAAGTTTCTGCCACATGCTAGGGGTCAGGAGTTAATGCGACAAAAATGTATTTCAATTGGATTGACTACCAAGCAAAGGGCCTTCGATGCCGAAAAAGACCTAAAAAAAATTAGGTGTTGGCTGTGTCTTCTACACAGCCGGTGGCCTTTTAACGTGACAACGTCTTTTGCTTGAATTCAAAAAATTTTTTTTCTCTTACCGAAGTTATATTGAAATATAAAGAGAGAAAGTATTGTTTTTTTTTTTTTTTACTAGTACTTTGTTCCCATTAATAAACATGTTCAAACATTTTCATTGTAACAATACAGGTGTAGCCAAACTTTTACCCATTAAGGGCGACTTATGCTTAAAAAAAATGAGGTTTTTCGAGAAAAAAACTAATTTCGGAGTTAATTACTCAGGATTTTTTTATTTATTCTATTAGAGGTTTTCTTTCTGCACCAAATGACATCCCATTTAGTCTGATCGGATTAGCCGTTCGGAATCTGCAGGGGTTTAAACTTTCAAATTAGAATTTACCGCAGCGCGGTAAAATAAAATGATAAGAAAAAAATAAATGGTGAAATCTTTAGCTGAAAACTCATTCTTTCTAACCGTATACTCCCCATAATTATACCTCTTAAGACAGAGGAGTTATTCAAGCCGATAAACTTTTTCGTGCATGCCCCTCTAACCTGCCACTATAGACACATGATTTGTAAGATGTTGTCACGTCAAAAAAAAGAAGATTTTTGAAACAGTTACTTTTTCCATTATTTATTTGTTACCAAACGCATCTAATCCTCTTCTAGGTATTTCCTTTCGAATTAATTCTTGATCTCTTCTCAAGTGAATTAACTAGCAACTCCTTAATAATTCCCTAATTAAGTAAATATAAAATATTTTTTATTTTTACGTCCATGTTATTTTATATTTATTATTATAAATACTCGCATGTATATAATGTTATTAATAATACAATGGGAACGATTTTAATTCTAGATTGAGAGCAAAGGAGAATGAATATTATTATTATTATTATCATATTACTTAGAATAACACTGATATGAGTTGAGTTTCAATTCTATTTGTATCCCTCTTATCACATGCTAATCTACTAAGTGCATATAAACAGCATCAGCTCTTAACCTCCTCCTCCTCTTCTATTCTCATTACCGTTGCAGAGTCAGGTGGAATGATAACAATCGCTTTTAGATAAACTTGATTTAAATTAATTAATTTTCAAAAAAAAACATTTATTTTGTATTAAATTATTTTCTTTTTGCATTTCTAGAACTAATTTCAGCAAATTGATAATCAAGCCCATTTATTTAGAAAAACTCCTGCGTCATCGTTTCTGAGCACGAACGGCTCCTTCTTCTGGACCTTATAATTAACAAAAGTAAACATATGACATACATTATATGATACAAATTATAAATCACGAAACCATCCCTTTATATGTAGTAGAATAAATAAAAGGCCAATCAGTTATGTTTCTTTCTTTATTATAGAACCCACTGGGACCTTTCGGTCAACTATGCGACCATCTTCATGGCTAGGATTCAGTCAAAAGAAAAACCCTCTTGTTCTTTGATAGACTTTTCATAAAATTCATTACGATCTATCAGACCTAATGCATTCATCGCTCAAGTCAGTATAATTTCTTTATAATTAATCCTTTTATAATTTGCATCATATAGAGTAATGTAATTCATATATTTATTTTTGTTAATTATAAAGTCCTGAAGAAGAAGGGTTTGTGCTCCGAAACGTTGACTAGCAGTGAGAGGAGTTTCTCTAAATAAATTTGCCTGATATTCATTGAGTTTAATTATTGACAACTTTCTCAATCATCATTTCATTAATGATATAATGAAAATTGTAATGAAGAAAACTAAGATAAATTATATTGAACAATTCAACGGGTTTTTTTACTAAACGCTTTTGACAATCAAAGTAGCATAATGACTTTTTTTAATTACTTTCTCTTACCTATATTTATATGTTAATATACATAATTATATATAGGATTAGAAGAGAGAGAAAGTGTTGGATTCATGTCAAAATTCAACGTCGAGATTTTGATGGATTTTGAGTTTTGAGGTCCCCTGAATTCAAAAAAGTGATTTTCGCGACATGGTCTGTCTGTGAATAAAATATCTCAAGAAGGAAAAGAGCGAGAAGGTTGAAATTTTATATTTAAGTTTATTATCTCCATGAGACGTGTCACGAAGCTTTTGAACAAAATCAGCCAAAAATTACTAGTACTTTACTGATGCACTTTTTCAGTTTTTTTTGTTTTTTTGTTTCGATTTTCTCTAAATTCGCTCCAACGATGTTTTTTTTTTAATTCAAAAATCAATTATTTTTTAGATTCTCTTTAAAATGTATATTCTCATTTTGCCATTGAAATCTTTTTTGAAGACCACTTTACTCTTGTACTTCATAGGAAAGATAGGAGAAATGGTTGCCATGGTAAAAAAATATAAATATTTATATCCATACTTATTAATTTTACATCTTGAATTCTAATATATCAGCGGAAACTAGATATATGTCTGCACGAAAAATCTGGTGTGACAAGCACAGAACACAACTTTCGACTTTCGAAGGTAAGAGAAAGTTGTGTGCTGTGCGATAGTCACACTAGATTTTTTTCTAAAAATGTTTTTATCACTTACAAGGGAAAAATCGATCATTTAAAACTATATAATATAACTAGACGCAAAGCCCCGCCTTCGGCGGGGCTTTCCGTCTAGCCAGGGGCTGCGCCCCTGGACCCCCTTGCTCGCCTACTTATATACATACCGGTCACAGATCATACAATCAAGATGGGACAGCTCCAGGTTAAAAATTGTTTATAAGTTTAGCGCCCTCTATACGCGTATCGACCTATTATTTTGCGCGGGAGACCCGTGGCTCAGAGAGAAGACATTAGCTTCTCGTGCCTAAGGTCCCGTGTTCGCGTCCCGACCCAAGCGAGAAAAATTTATTTAATTTGAATTGGCTACTAATCATTTGAACTTAATAGGGAAGGGGTCTAAATGGCCTTAGATGCCGAAAAAAGACCTTAAATAAAATAAAAAAAAAAAACTGCTCACGAAAAATTTAATTTGTTTCAAATACTGGAGTGATAGTTGCACAGGAAAAATCTCGTCCAATCCGGATTGAATTTTTGATATTTATTCAATATTTTCTGTATATTAATCAAGGGCGGATCCAGAGGTGTTTCTCGGAGGAGAGGGGTAATCTTGTGTGACTGGTCGCACAGCACGCAATTTTTTTCTTTATTTCGGTCATTTAAAGGCGCATTCTGTACTTGTTTGCCAGAATATAAATACAAATCAAACTTTTAAGTATTAGTTTTTAAAATTTTTCATTAAAAATAAATTTATTTTCGAAAAAAAAGTATTTTTTTTAAATCTCGGGGGGGGGGTAATTACCGCCTTTACCCCCCCCCCCTGTATCCGCCCTTGATAATAATATAAATGTTCATCGGTATGATAAAATAAAAAAAAGATTAAAACAATTATTTGAAAATGAACAGTAAATGAAAAAAAGAGAAATTAGTGTTAAAAAAATTTATTGCAAATTGTAAAAAAATTACAATTAAATTTAATTATAAGGGTGCGTACACACCTGCGCTCTGCTCCGCTCGCGAGCACCATGTTCGTTAGATGTGTACGGGTTTTGAGATGCTCGCGAGCTGCTCGAGAGTCGCTCGCGAGCTGCTTGCCGCGATCCATCTCTTGTCGGCTTTTTTCGACAAACCCTTTGATGGTTCGCGGCTCAGATTTGGACGGCGCGCTGCGGTGCCGCGAGCGGCTCGCGAGCAAAATATAAAATAGACCTACTTTTTAGCCTTTATAAGTCTTCTCTAAATCGTTATTTAAATATTTTTTTTAATATTATCATCTTCTATGTCCCTCAGAGACCAGGGAGGTTAATTATATGTATATTATTTCCTTAAAATATAGGCCTATGATGATTTTATATAGTATTTTTTAAGTAAATTTTAATATCAGTTTTCAATAAATGAAGAATTAATCAAATATTTTCAAAGGATCGGGTTTAATAAAAAAAAAATTATATAAAATATAAATTGATATTAAAATTTATTATATTTATATTAAATAGACTTGACAAATAATCTCTGACATTCGAGTAAAATTCTTATATTGACCGTTTATTTGTTGCGACCTCAAGTCCATCACAATTTCACTACCATTCTGTTTTTTAAATAGATTAGTACACCACCAACGTCGTCTCCTTTTCTTTTTTGACAAACTTGCCATTAGCAAAAAAGCACCACTCATAACCGAAACGGCAAGAGCGTTTTCTCTATCTCGCCTCAGAGACATTATTATCTACACCAAATAATAATTAGTTTAAATGTTTTTTATTAGTAATTAGGCGCGCTCAGCAACACAATCTATTTGCGATTAATAATTATAAATAATTAATAATAAAAATTCCAAATTAATTAAAATGTTCGTGGCTTTTCTTTGGATCGCGGCAGGTTCGTCAAAATGAATAATTTCAATGAAAATGGAACGAGCAACGAACACGAGCCGCGAACTGCTCGCGAGCGGAGCAGAGCGCAGGTGTGTACGCACCCTAAGAGCAACAAATTAAGAACTTACTTCTTTCTTTCCCATTTTTTAAACACTTAGGGCATATTAAAGGGCAATAATTGCTTGTAATTAATTGAGTAGGGCACGTTACAATTTTATTTAATTCAAATTTATAATGTTTTTTTTTTTATTTGTTATTAAACTCATGAAACAATGTTATTTTGTTGGCGAATGGAACGAACTCTACAGGATAAATTTTTAACTAGTCTAGTATTGCCATCTAGCCACATATCAGACAACTAAAAACTTATAAACATTCTTCCCATAGAGCTGTCCCCCCCCATGATACCGGTACATTCATTTTCCTTTTTCATTTTTATATGTAGAGATTATTTTAGCGGTTAATTATTCATGAACTTAAGATTTTTTGTGAATCATATCCTTTCCGGGACTCTCCCGGTACACAGACAAAAAATTTACGCCGATATTTTAGAATTCAAAATGTAAATAAATAAAAAATCGTAAACATGGATAAATATTTATATTTTGTTACCATGGCGCTATCCCTGAGGCCTGATTGGTTGTTTCACACATCGGACACCCTCTTAGCTTTTTATATATGGACCCTGTTATGCAATGGTGTGTCAAAGACCAAACATCGAGTTTTGAGAAAATCAACAATAAAGTTTTTTGTTTACATTGGATTATATATAATTTTTCTTGTCAATTGTGCAAGTAACATTAAATATAAATTTTTTTAGGACATATTTCATAAAAAATACTATTAATTAAAGCATTTGAAACAATATTCCGTGCTTAACTCATTTTTGAATTTTTTGGTCTTTGACACACCATTGCATAACAGGGTCCATATATAAGTATGATATTTAGACATATCACTATTATTATTTATTTTCCTTTATAAAATTTTTAAATTTTTATTATTAGATGAATTTTTAATTTTAATTTTTACTTAGAATTTTGGTAACTTCTCAATTATATTGTTCTCCAGGCTGTTCCCCATCATTATCTGTAAACCAAGCTTTTTATGAAATAGTAAAGCGTAAAAGACGTTCTTTTCTCATTTATTTTTGATTGCATTGTTTACGAAGAGATATGCCTTGCGAGATTCAACCAAAACAATTACTAATTTAACAAATAATTGTCATAAGGCGCCACAAGTAAATTGTTTGATATCAAAAAATAAGATCAAATCAAAGAGTCAAAATAAAATTGCGTTATAGACGATTTTTCAAATTCTTATAACTTTGTTGTATTTCATTTTGAGATTAATGAAAGTTAAACGTCAATAAAAATAGTCGTAAATAGCAGAATCGCAATCTAATATCTTTGCTGAAAGTAGACATTTCAAATGGGAATGGAATCTTGGCCTATGATCCTCCCCAAAGAAAAGGGTCGTTAGTTGAGCCCTCCGGCTTTAGGGTTTGTTATGGATATTGGCTGGCTGCTTTCAAATGACACTCATCGCAAAATGACGCCCCCCCCCTCGGGCTTCGCTTTATTGTGTCTTCGGCTTCTCTAATACGAGTTGTTCGATTCTAACACAAGACAACAAAAACCCTTCCTATGTTTGAGGTTAGAGGCGAAATATTTTCACAGCATTTTTATCAAACCATATTTTAATTACATTTTTTATTTAATAACAGCTTTGAAATTTAAATTTTTTTTTATTAATTTAAATATTTTGATGGAAATGGATTATTAAATGTAATTGTAAAAAAAAAACACAAAACATGTATGCTGCAACAAACAACTTTTTTTTTTCAACTCGGGATAGAATGAATTTTATAAACCCTTCCGGATATTTTTTGATGACAGATTTATTTTTATCACTTTTTTTAGTGATTTAAAATAAAAATTCCAATCAAGTTGAAATATTTATAGTAGATATACTTTTACAATGAAATAATAATAAAAAAAAAAAAATAATAAGCAAACACCAATGTCGTATTATGAATTTTTATTCAGATGTGCGCTCTTTATGTTGGGGATTCTAATAATTTACTGATATTTCTGCCCATCAATATTTTATGTATATTTATTATAAATAAATAACCTTTATGCATCAATTTTATTATCAAATGAATAATTATTACCTGTTTAAAGAATTAGGAAAATGAAAGCCTCAGGGCCTTGGTATAGATGTGAGCCATTTGTCAGTAACGTAACGTTTTTTAGCTGGGGCCCCCCCGCAACCGGGGAGGCCCGGACCCTCTCAAAGATAAATTTTCATTATTTTTTTTTATCTAAATTTTTCAGTTTTTACCGGAGCCCTGAGGGCCCCAGACTCTCTCAAAGAGAAATTTTCATTAAATGTTTCCTTTTTTACGGGAGCCCTGATGGCCCGGGCCCTCTCAAGAGAAATTTTCATTATTTTTTTACTTCTCTTTTATATGATGCATCCATATTTTGTAATTTTTTTTTAATAGTGCCCAGAAAGGCCTCTGGCTTCCATTTCTTCTAAATTTTGAATAGTTCTTCATAATACTCATTTTTTTATCAATATTAAAATAATTTAGGTCTTACAATTGATCCCATAATGGCCGGTAATCTCTCCAACAATTTATTATTTCAATTAAGATCTGTTGTTCTTGGTTCGAAATGAACGCCATGGTGGCTGAAAGCAGAATAAACTCAAAGTCAGGCCAACAGCGCTACACACGTCCTGTTTTGTCAGGGAAAGGAGTGGGGAGGTTGGCGGTTGGATGGTTCGTCCCACCCGACTGCCAACATGTCAGGCCCCTTCGCCTTCAGCGAACCTTGCGCTTGCCAGGGGGCTTTGACCCCAAAAAATTGAAAATTAAATTTGACCCTTTTTTAACTGCAAAATACAAACAACTCCCGCATAAACTGAGAAATTCTGGGACATATTCTGTTGGTATAGACATCAGAGAATGGTTTGCAAGTGATTCAAACTTAATTACAGAAAAATTTTTTTTGAATTTTGTCCAGCTAGAATAGCATTTTGAACTGTGCGGCGGAAGCTAGCCGCTAGCGCTTTATATATTGTTTTAGAGCGCTTCAACAGCGGAGGTTATTCGCGCGCGCTTTATATAAAGTAATGATAGCAGTCATGGGCGTACCCAGCGAGGGGCAGGGGCAGCTGCCCCCCCCCCCTAGAAGCAACAAAAAAAAATTAAATGTTTATAAAGTGATGAAACGAAACAAAATTGGTGGTTGGCGACGGGGAATGATTCTTTTTGTTAGGACTCGAGGGTTTTTAGGCCTTTAATTCGAAGGCTTTACCTCTCTATATAAAAAATAGCTACCCCGATAGACAGATTTGATCATATTTAAATCATATTTACTTCATGATTGTAAATTGTACGCAGCAAGGTTGTTCACCTTGTGATTAGCAATATTACTGCATATTTTAATCAAGGAGTGACTTCATACATCATGATCATAGATAAACTTAATCATATTTACATCCTATTTACTTCATGATGAAAAATGTATGCAGCTAGCTTGTCCACATAGTGATTAGGGATATTACTGCATATTTGAATCAAGAAATGACTACATACATTGACCAAATAATTGCACAACAATTGCTCATGGCGTGCATATTATATTTACATCATATTTGCGTCCTCTCTCTTCATCTGTAGTTAGCAGATGTTTCGGTCCGCATCACGCCTGGCCATCATCAGTACAAAAAAAAGATTAGGTGGAGGGCCTGGGTCAAACAATCTGTAAAAATTATTTTAAAGTTTCAGAGAAGCAGGGGACATACGTGAGCGCGTGCGGATCTACGCTTCTGCCTGCTGCTTCTCTGAAATTTAACAATAATTCTTACAGATTGTTTGACCCGGGCCCTCCACCAAATCATTTTTTTGTACTGATGATGACCAGGCGTGATGTCGACCGAAACACCTGCTAACTACAGATGATGTGATAAGAGTCCATAAAATGCTGGCTTTTCTTCTCCGGTCCTTTTCTTTAAATGTGATCCTGCGAGAATCTTCCAACTGTAATATAAATAATAAAAAAAATTTTTTTTGAAACTTTACTAAATAAAGAACACAATTCATTTTTGGATAAATAAATTCTTTTAATATATAATGTTCTAATAATTATAAATATAAATATATATATATCACGCATATCTTTCATGTTTTTTGGCTTTTAAGTCTGTTATATATGTTATGCTAATTTTACTATATATATTATATTACAATGAAAAATACTGTCAAGTTTCAACTTGAAAAAACTAAAGAATTAAAAAAAACTTAAAAAACTATTACAAACAAATAATGGATACTTTTGATTTAAATTCAAAATGTTTATGAAAATTATTTTAATTTTCTTCATCGAAAAACAGTTTTTCATTTTGATCACTTTGTTTGCGTACCCGTTTAGAAAGATTTCGCTGATTTCTTGCAGTTTGTTTATAGGATCGGATTACTTCCATCATGTCTTTGACGAATTCATCCTTTTTCGGTTTTGTTGGAAACGTATTCGTTAAAGCATCTGAAAATTGAAAAAAAAAAACAATGACAAATGAATTCTCAAGAAATATAACATACCAATAACAATCATATTAAATGTGGCACTTACGAAAGAAGATCCTAGCCATTTTTGTTTTACTGAAAGGAATTTTCTCGGGCTGGTTCGCACGAGTTTGGCCGTTGTACTGAGTGAAATTCCAATTCTGTTAGCCGAAGACCAACGGATTTGAGATGCGCACATTTAGACCTACTTTCAATTTGCAACATATTTACTTAATATTGTGTTTAAAATTAATTTACTTTAAATTTACTAGTATAAACTTCATTCGAAGACATCAAACGATGATTTAAATTTGATGAACATTCATTTACATAAAATACCAGCAGCATTTATCTTTTATTTGCAACAAATTCACCTAATATTGTGCTTAAAATAAATTTGCTTTAAATTTACTCATATAGACTTCATTCAACCACATCAAACGATGGTCTAAATTTGACGTACATTCATTTACACCAAATAAAGCAATTAACCTCTGCAAACAATAAGGCTAAAAATTTACTGCATAACGTGATTGCAACTTGACGGCATATTTACGTAATACGTTTTCTAATCAATGTATGAAGTAAACTTGTTCTAAAATTTACAAAAATTGAGTGTAATCATTCGCATGAGCGTCGTTTACTTCAAAAATGTCTATCTGGGTATGCCACAATCTGGACGACCATGATCTGCCCTCCCCTGGACGACCATGATCTGACCATGCCCCCCCTAGATTTGATCCTGGGTACGCCCATGATAGCAGTATTTGAGTTTACCAAATAAAAAAGAAAAAATTAATATTTATTATTTTTTTTTTAAATACAAATTAAACTCCTGCTAAAATTACTGACAAGCAATAAACAGGTAATTACTAAGATTAATTAATTTATCTCTTACTGAGTTTTTGGTATTTAAATAAATATTTTACTTTTAATTTTTTTCACTCAGCCTCTAAGATATTTTAATCCCAAGTGTGAAAAAATATTTAATTCCGTTCTGATGGAAGGAAGCCTTTTGATTTAGTAATATTTAAACTCATTCTTGAGTGGAAAATTTACTGAATCAATTATTTATCAGTTTAATAATGATTAATTAATCATTTTTCATCTTCCAAATTGAGGAGAAAACTTTTCATTTAACGTCTGTCTCGTTTCCAATGTCTTAAATTATATGACTGTTTTCTAAAAGAAAAAAAAAAGAAAAGGGTGGGGGTTGAAGTTGGAAAGGAAATGGCAGAGCGATGACGGCCTTCTTCATTTAATATTTAACATTTCGTTGTGATTAAGTTTTAACGGAGACTCTCTCTCTCTTGGATCTATAAAATGGATAACAGATCCACATGCGTATCTGTGTGTTTTTTTTAACGTGATTTACACATTCGCTTTTGCCGACATTTTTTTTTTTTTTTTTTTTTTTTTGATCAAGGTATTTTTTTCCTTTTATTTGAATGAATAACTTTTACACAAAAATATTGTGTATGATAAATCGTTACTAAATCTCAGTCTCTCGTTTTTTTTACAAGCTTAGCTGTGATTATTTAATATATTCTTTTTTTTTTGAATGTGTGAATTATGCCAGGATTCAATCGTGTAAAGTTCATTTTTGACAATATAGTATTAATAAAAATAATTTTTTTTTAATAAACATTTTAATGTTTTTTTTTTTTAAGGTTGTTCGGACATTAAAGCACTTTGTTAGATTAAAAGCTAATTTTTTAATATGTTATTAATCACTATCACATACGTTTAAAATAAAATTTTGAAGCAGATCTGACCCAGGGTTATCGTGTAATTAATTAAAAAAAAATTGAAATTTAACATGTAGTCTATGGGGAGTATCGACGAAACGTACACATATCGAATTATATAGCCACCTCTCCATTAGATACAAAAACAAAAAACTTACATTTTATCAATTCACTTCCGTAAAATACGTTAAACATAAAATCAAGAGTTTCTGCCGAAGGCTTTTAAAGATATTTTAACAAGAAGGTTAGCAACCGAAATAACAACGCTTTTTCTGATTTCTCGCTTATATTTGCGGATATTTTAATTAATTCTTACAATTTCTTGTCAATTTTAGTGATATTTTATTTTCTAATCGCATCTCCACCAACTAGACAAAGATTTATCGTGATCTCTGCAGTGAAATGGGTAAAGCGGGTCGTTCTCGACCTCGCAGAAAGTCTCTATTGCAAAAGCAAGTCTCAGCAAATTTGAATAAGACTACACCACTCGATGATCCTGTAACAGGTCAGTCGTGTTATTTATCATCCCAGAATGACTCCCAAGTATTTGAACCTATTAGACATACTGAGAAGCCTTCAACCTCTAGGATTGGTGCTTCACCGCAAGGTAAGCAGGCCCCTCAGTCAAAACGTCCTCGTGAGGAGAAATCAAATATTTCTATCTCTAGTAACGAAGAGTTTAGTGATAAAGGTTCTGTGTATAGTGTTAAAGTCACTAACCGTTTTAATGCCCTAAACGAGGAGGATATAGTTATGGAAACTAATAAAACTGAAGGTGAACATAGAAAGCCACCTCCTATTGTAATTTCTGGCCACATTGAGAGAGCCAGCTCTTTTTTTAAAGATTTAAAAAAGGCGATCTCAGAAAATATTGAAATCAAATGTGTCAGTAAAGTTAATTTTTGTAAAACATATATTAAGACTCAAACAATTAGTGATTATAAGATTATAGTCAATATTTTAAAAAGCTCAAATGTGCAGTTTTATACATATGGGTTAAAAGATGAAATTCCTAGTAAAGTTATATTGAAAGGTCTGCATCCGACAATAACTACTTCGGAAATAAATGAGGAGTTAACTGAGCTTGGTTTTCCCCAGCTGATATTGTTCATTTCAATAAGAAAGGAACTGATATGAAAATTCCTGTTTTCCTACTCACGTTCGAACCAAAAGTTAATTTGCGCGATATTTTTGGAATTAAAGTTTTGTGTTACACCAAAATCTTTTGGGAAAAATATCGCGGCAATAATCGGCCACTGCAATGTTATCGGTGCCAGAGCTTTTTTCATATCAGCACTAACTGCCACCTAAACTTGAAATGCTTGAAATGTTCTGGAAATCACAGAGTTCAAGATTGCGTAGCCCCAACAACCTTTCTCAAATGCGCAAATTGTGATCTGAATCATGCTGCGAATGACCCTATTTGCAAAGTAAAAATCGCGTCGATCGAAAGGAAAAATAGAAATCGAAATTACGGATATTCAAATCCCGTTCCAAATTTCGCGTCTCCTCAGCAATTTCCCAAATTAAATTATTCTAAAGCTGTAGCTAATCAAGCTGAAGGAGTAATTCTCAAAAATAAAACCCCAAGCAATGAAAGCCGCTTGCCGGCAGATCCTTCGTCGTCATCCTTTAAAAATTCGAACGCGGACGCTGAAATTTTGAGCGATTTTGTTAAGATTCTAAGTATTCCCTATGCTAAAAACTTAATTGAGAAATTGATACGAATTTTTAAATTGCTCTCCCAAGCTAAAAATGGTTCGGAAAGATTAGCAATACTCCTGGAGGAGGGGCTCAGTATTTTATCATAATGGCGATTGTATCGACAATTAAAATAGTAAACTGGAATTGCAATGGTCTCCGTTTTAAAATTGCTGAACTAATTCATTTTGCTGATCAAAATAATGTTCATGCTTTAGTCATTACTGAAACACGTTTAAATTCTGAAATAAAAATAGTTCTTCCAGGCTATAAAATTTATCGCGCTGATGGTCAATCTTCTCAGAGAGGCGTTCTTCTGGCAATTAAAAATGAATTGAATTCACACCAGGTCCCTATTGATAATTTAGATAATATGGAAGCTATTGCAGCGTCAGTTTCTACGGAGTCCGGGCAAGTAATTATAGCAGCTGTCTATAACTCTCCATCTCGGTTAAAGCCTTTGTTAAATAATGACGTTCAAAGAATTTTTAGGCTGGGTACGCGAGTAATAGCCTTAGGGGATTATAATGCTAGGCATAATTCTTGGAATTGCTCTACCTCAAACAAGAATGGCCGATCTCTCTGGTCTTACTGCCTGAGTCATAACATAGAGATAGTCTTCCCAGATGAACCTACTCATCTTCCTGCTTGTGGAGCGGCTGCATTAAGTACACTTGACATTTTATTGGCAAAAGGGCTACAGAGCGCCAATTTTGAAGCTGTTACTTATCATGCCCTTTCTAGTGATCACAATCCCGTGATTTCTAGTATAGCGCTGAGAGTAACTTACCCTAGACAAACCCAGTGGGATTTAAAAAGCGCAAACTGGAATGATTTTCGGAAACATCTTTGTGAAAGCATAGAAATCCCAAATCAGATCACTTCCACTTATCATCTTGAAAACATTGTTAGAGACTTTTCAAACCAAATAATTAGCGCAGCTAAAGCCTCAATTCCCCAAATAAGTAAAAACATTCGTCCAGACAGACTTCCAGATGAAATCAAAGCTTTAATTCACCGTAAAAACTTTTTCAGGAGATGTTGGATTCGCAATCGTTCACTAGCAGCGAAACGTGAATATAACAGTCTTAATGCTCAAGTACGTTCCGCGGTCGCTAAATGGAGGCAAATGCTTTGGATTAACCGAATTAAGAACCTATCAACAAAGGAAGGCTCCATTTGGAAGTTTGTAAAGAAACTCCAAAGGAAAAAGGTAACAGTTGGGGCCATGCTAGATGGTAGTGAACTTACATATGTACCTAGGAGGCAGGCTGAAATTCTAGCTGATAACTATGAACGCCAGTTCACAAACCTCAAACCACATCCAAACGAGGAGGAGTTTCGCAAACTTATTAACGAAATAGCTCCACCGTATAATCCACCAGAAACTCCAACTTTAAGCGCAGTCAAGCCAGGGCATATTAGAGCAGCAATAAAGAAAATCAAGTTGGGCAAAGCTCCGGGGTACGATGGAATTTTACCTATCTTTGTTCGCTTTTTACCTGGAAAGGCGTGGATATTATTGGCTCGTATTATAAATTCAATTTTCAGTCTAAGATATTTTCCAACATATTGGAAAAAGGCTGTGATTATCCCTATACTCAAGCCTGGAAAAGACCCTAAACTAGCTGTCAACTATAGGCCAATCTCATTACTTCCTATACTTGCTAAGCTTGCAGAAAGATTTGTTCTCGATTGGCTGGAAAAAGAAGTAAATATCAGGAAACTGCTCCCTTCTTGGCAGTTTGGATTCAGAAAAAATCATTCCGCAGTGCATCAGGTAGCACGAGTGGTCAAATATGCCACCACCAAAGGACGTTGGCCGGTTGCTTTGGTCTTGCTAGATGTGGCTAAGGCTTTTGACAGTGTTTGGCACAGCGGACTTATTGCAAAGCTAGAACGATATGGCATAAACGATCAATTGGCGGATATAATAAAAAGTTTTCTGGAGGGTCGCCAGTTTAGAGTGCGAGTTGGGCTAGATGATTCCCACTGGAGAATTATCAAAGCCGGTACACCTCAAGGCGCATTATTTTCACCATTATTGTATACACTTTACACTGCAGACATCAATAAAGCTAAATATTCGCATATTGCGCAATTTGCCGACGACACTGCCTTATTTTACTCGCACAGGGACTATAGATGCGTTGTGAAGAGAATAGAAAATGATTTGAAAGAAATGAACAGATATTTTGAAAATTGGAGACTTTCCCTTAATAAGGACAAAACAGAGGCAATAATGCTTAGTTCCAGGAAGAGGCATTTAAGGAATCTTATCAAATTTGACTCATCTCATCTTAACTGGAGCAATTCAGCAAGATATCTAGGAGTATATCTGGATCGTCGTCTCAAATTTGGGCCCCACATTAGGAAAATGGCAGCAAACGGCAAAATAGCGGCAAGGCTTTTGTGGCCTTTAATCAAACCCGGCAGTCAGCTAAATGTTGATGAAAAATTAAACCTCTACAAGGCAATGGTGCGCCCTTGCCTGACCTATGGAGTACCTGTTTGGTGGGGGCGGGCCGCCAAGTCTAATGTTAACCTTCTGGAAAGAGTGGAAAACAAAACGCTCAGAATTATAGCAGACCCACCACCGGGAATAAACATCGTATTGATAAAATACGCTCTAGAAATTGACCCTCTAAGAAAATTTTTGGAAATCAGTGCCAACAGGTTTGATGCAAAGCTTTCAAGTCATCCTAACGAATTAATAAACACCTTGCAGCTGAGAAGCTAGCCATCCTTTTTGTTTTTATTTTTATTTTTTCTTGTTTGCTCTTTTTATTTCTTATTTTTCTATTTTTCTATTTGCTGAGGTTTTTGAAGAATTTTTGCCTCAAGATAGTGACCGTTGCCTGTTGTAAGACACAAACTCCAAGAAGAAGGAAAAAAACCTAACTCACCGGACGGAGAGCGCAGACTCGGAGCCGAATATATAAAATATTATGTATACGTATTGTTATTCAAATCTTTCAATAAATTGTTATTATTATTATTATTATTATTATTATTATTATTTAACAAGAAAGTCAAAAAAATTCTCCAAAATGACAGTCGCCAATATTTAAAAATAAGGAAGTCTCGAGAGTCAGACCAGCCTGGCAACGTCGCATATAATAATATTCATTTCTCGCTCTCAGTTACATTTTTTTTCCATTTTACGTTATTTTTTCTCGCAAATCGTCCATTGTATTTAAACCGATTTGCATTAATCATTGTAATATATTAAATAAAATAAAATTTAAGGCGTTTAAGATTTAAAATAAACAGCTGATGAGCAATGTGAACAACAATGTTGCCAGTTCTATATTACGTGAAATACTGCTCAAGTCAAAAGTCATTCATTTATTATTTTTAGTAATTAAATTATTAATTTAAAACAATTATAAACTATGATAGGTCACGACTATATTATAATTAGGAATTTTGGCATTCAAATTTTTAATTTTATTTAAAAAAAAATTTAGATTCTATTATGACTTACGAGGTACTGTCCGAACAACCTTAATTTGATAATCGAAAAAAACTGAAAAAGTACTAGCGCTTTTTGGCCGATTTTGTTCAAAAACTTCGTGTTCCTTGCCAGGGAGGTGTCTAACTTAAATAAACCATTTCAACCTCTACACACACAGACAGATCATTTTGGGGGACCCACTTTTTTGGATTCAGGCCACCTCAAAACGTGTATATCTGTTTTGGCCAAAATGCACTTTTTCTATTTTCCGCCGATCGACGCGCTATCATTTGATTTTCATGCGTTTTGTCGCATCTTTTATTTTTCTTTGTCTATGCCGCGAATAAGGAAGCCATTCTCTTTCTCTTTTGACTTCCGGCGCATCGACTCGCATCTCCGAATTAGGAGAATTATTTCGTTTATTTTTGAGTTTTCTTCATCTGGATTTGGTCCAGCGCTGAAGAACATTTGTATCTCAGAAGATACAATTTATAAAAGTGTAGAATGGCTGTTATTTATTAATCTTAAGGAAATGGATTTGCAGCCAAGGAGAATAAAAAAAAACTATTTAGTTTCTTTCGGTCGACGTTTCGGACGCCAATCGCGTCCTTCCTCGGGACCAAAGATTGTTAGAAAGCACACATAGATTTTGTTGTGGCATACATAAAATATTTGAACAATATTGATAATGGCATCTTTTATATCTAAGGGAAGAGCTCTCTGTGCGTTATTTTTTCCAATTGCTTCAATTGTTCAAATATTTTATGTATGCCACAACAAAATCTATGTGTGCTTTCTAACAATCTTTGGTCCCGAGGAAGGACGCGATTGGCGTCCGAACGTCGACCGAAAGAAACTAAATAGTTTTTTTTATTCTCCTTGGCTGCAAATCCATTTCCTTAAGAGAGATACAATTTATTTTTAATTAAAGAAAACCCTAAAGAGGATAAGTTTGTTCAATTTCTCTTTTCCTAATTCAGTGTGAATTAAATTAATTATTTTCCCCTTTTTTCAGGTTTTTTTTTGTATTCAATTTTCTTAAATATAATTTTTTTATTCCGTTTCAATACGGTTTTGATTCGCCTGTTTCCCTTCATTCGTTGGGAAAATTATATTTGAATATCCAGAGTTGGGAGATTTGCTCGTTTCCAACATCACTGGGAAACGTCTCCACTTTTATTCATTTTTGTCCTGCTTTTCATTGTTGTGGTTATCGGAAGCCTGCGGAGCTTCAGGAAGCCAGCCAGCATTGAACCTCCGATTGTGATCAACAACGGCCTCAAGCTAAGTTCCTTCCCAAACGAGATAACTTTACTTATTTTCTACTTCTTTGCAATTATTATAAACTTTTTAATCTATTCATTTAACTTATATTCAGTGCTCTGCAATTGATTCCTTCTCACATCAATAATCTTTACTGTATAAACCATTTAATTATATATTCATTCAACCTGTATATTTTGATTCGAAAAATTGGTGACCCCACATTTATTAATACTTTTAAATTAAAATATTAGCTAAAATATTACTGCCTTCTGATTTCTTTTCCCTTGGGGTGTATTTGGCTCATCCAATATCCATTAAAATCTCAACATCGAATTTTTGACAGAAAATTCTAAAATCACCTAGTTTAAGGTCATCATGAGGTCATAATGTGTTCATATAGAAAAAATTAATTTAAAACAAACCCCTTGCATAGGTTTTTGTCATAATAGAGAAAAAATATTTCATTTATCTTTTAACACTTGATTAAATTGAGCCTGAGTGGATTTTTACTTTAATTTCACTTTTATTTGTTTAAATAGAGGTATTGTCACAGCTTTATTCACTCTAGTATGTGATTTACTAGATAGTAAATGCAAGCTCCTCGCATATCTACCAATTCTCACTTAACGAGGTAGTCGTCAAAACGAAACTCGTTCGTAGAGTGAGAATTTTGACGAGAGAACATTTTTTTTCTCTGTCATGTATAAAATATCCAAATATGAGATTAAAATTTTAAAAAATAAGTAGAGTTTATTTCAAGCAGTCAACGAGAAAGTGCCAGTCAGGGACATCGGATTTTTTCAAAAAATATAATTTATTCTTAATTTTATTTATTCTTTTAGCCTAATATTCATAAATTTTCAACACCCTAAAACAATTCATACAAATATTTTTTGTTTTAAATCATTGATAATATATTTCTTTGTTAGAAAATAGAAAAGAGCCGGACGGTTGGTGTTTGGTTTTTCTTTTTTATAAGGTTACTCTTTCTTTTTCCTTTCTTTCTTTTTGCCAGCATGCCTTATGCCGTTGCTAGCAATAACATTAACAAAAGCCGCGGTGGCTAAATCAGTAAGGTTCATTCTTTGTAAACAAGAAATCTCGGGTTCGAATCATGCCTTATGCAACTATTTTTTTTAAGGTTATGGAGAAAGAAAAAACCAGCAAATGCTTTCCACGTTAAAATAATTTATTCGCAGATATTTCGGTAAGCCTAACGCAAACCATCCTCAGTGCTTCAAATTATATGATTGTGGAGCGTTTAATAAACTCATAAAATGCTTGAGAAGCCATTCTATATATGGAGGGGACAAAATCATATGAAGCAAGTCACTGAGAGAAAAATAGCATCCATATACATAAGACACAATCGAATTTTTGTATGCTTTAAGATAATTTCTCACAGTGACCCACCAGGCGCGTGTACTTTCTAATAGTAAGAACCCTCGCCAATCCTTTATTGCCATTGCCAAAGAGAAAACAATGAAAAATCAAAAGGTCTACAAAAAAATCCTTTTTTGCCATTGGTAAATAGAAAAATCGAGGAATCCAAAGGCCCACAAACATATTAGGTTTTTTGCCACGAAATGGCTTAAATAAGAATGCTTGGAACCCAAATACACCGTACATATACCTGGTGGGCCAATAGTGCTTGAGCTTATTAACGGACATTTTTAAAGTTTTCAATTTTATTATAAGGATTATAAAAATTGCTCAGCTATATTGTCATATTGGCTGGGAGAAAGTAACGATTTGCAAAACATCAGTTGATTGTACTGAAGATGATTCCATATCACTGGGGTCGAAATATTTACAATTAAACGGACAATACGCAAAAGTATTTATTTTTTGGCCCACGGTTTTTATAATAAAATTGATTATCCTTAGGGCCATCTACAAACAATTTTTAAAGTTTGTTGATCGTGCCTAATGTGGGGCCTTTAGGGCTACAAATTAAAAATAATTTTATTCCAATTGCAATTTTTATACAGGTAGATCCATATCAAAATTATGTTTGTAGTGGAGAATTGGAGATATCAGCCAAATTGAGATTATCCAGGTTAATAAAACTTCCAGGATAAGACGTTTCGGCCTGAATTTATTTGGGCATCTTCATTTATCGGAAATTATACACACAGTGCAAGTGCACATGTGATCAAACCAAGACTCGTCAATACTAAAATATATTTACTTCATACAAAATTCTATGTTTCCTGTGCCCCAAGCTCAAAGAATACTGAAGATGGCCAAATAAATTCAAGCTGAAACGTCTTATCCTGGGAGTTTTATTAACCTGGACAATTCCAATTTGGCTGATATCTCCAATTCTCAACTATAATCACATCACAGCCACAACCTCAAAAGGAAAGTTATGTTTAGTTAAATGGAACGCCCTGTATATTATTGCATATTTGGATTCTACGGCCAATTTTAGTATGACTTTATGTCATGAAATGTATTCTAAAACAAACCGTTTAGCCCCAAATTATCAGGCTTTTGTGAAAAAACTGCTGTCTGAAAAAATTGAATATCGAGCGAACCATAAAAACTTAGAGGACTGTTCTTTTGTGATGTTACTAACCATGAAATCCCGGGGGGGGGGGGGGGGGGAGCCACCCCCCCCCCCCCCCCCAAAAAAAAAAAAAAAAAAAAAAAAAAAAAAAAAAAAAAAAAAAAAACAAAAAAATCTTCCACAAAAAACACCCCCCTGCCCGGGGTGAAAAAGCAAAAAATAATAAAGGTGTAAAATAATATAAATAAAAAAATATTTTTTTTAAATTATCTTGAAGAGACTCGCCCCCCCGCCAAAAATCCTGCGGACGCCCATGCATGAAATGTACTATTGTAAGCCAGATGGGTATTCTTGTGTTGGGAGTAATGGCCATGCAAATTAGGAAAATTACAATCATGGATCAACCAAAGATAACTCCATTTTTTCAATTATTCCATAATTTATGATAACGGAAAAAAAATTTATTATAGACAAAACAATTTTTTTTAAATCCAAACGCAAAACAAAATTGTAATAAATAGAAAAGATAAGCTTAATATTCGAAATTGTATTTAAATTTCCTTTAAAATCATTTATTTGAACTTTTTGAAAAAGAAATTAGGGTTATGATCAGGTGAGCAGGTGCGTCATTTTGTTGAAAAATCATAACCCTAATTTGAGCAAGCGGGACTTCTTTGAAGAGTTCTAATAAATGATTTTAAAGGAAATTTAAAGACATTTTCTAATTTAGCATATACGATTTTCTATTTATTACAATTTTGTTTTGCGTTTGGAGTTTTTTAAAATTATTTTGTCCTTAATAAATTTTATAACATTAGGCTAAAAAATACTATTGACCCGCTGATTCGATTCTGTCCCAACGGTTTAATTATAAATCTGTGGTTCCTATCGATATAGCGGACTATGGAACCTAAGATGCCATTGTTAGAATTCATAGATGAAATATCAATAGGACTTCTCTCCATTTCCAATGTTTCAGTGGCAAGAGGGCCTCAGCATAGATTTTCTTCTCAAATGTCAAAAGATTTTCTATTGGATAGAAGAGATCATTTGGTAGAAAAAAATTGAAATATATCGTCATTTGGACATTGCAAAAAATGTACAAAGAATTACACCCTGAAACATGTTTTTTTATAATTTGGAATAGAAAGAGTTATGGGATAAAAAGGTAGATTTACTTATGAGTATAAATTAATTAAATAAAATATAATATTCTAAAAAGGCATTTCAGAAAAAAATAACTACTTGAGGAGATACCATGTCAAAAAACAGGTTGAGAGATAGTTCAAATTCAACTGATTCTTACAAAAAAAATATATAAGGGTTTATAAAAAAGGAAAAATATCCATCCCAAAAAAAAACTATTTTCGTCTTCATGCCAACAATTTTTTTTCACAGTTTACATATG
>JAKCPI010001823.1:0-53155 GCA_023213315.1 Euborellia annulipes | reverse complement strand
CTGAAGAAAAAATTTCAAGAAAATGATTTTTTTAGTTGAAATTTTAAGATTTGAGCTCAAAGGGCCCGGGCTCCTGAGGAAAAAATTTCAAGAAAATGATTTTTTTAGTTGAAATTTTAAGATTTGAGCTCAAAGGGCCCGGGCTCCTGAAGAAAAAATTTCAAGAAAATGATTTTTTTAGTTGAAATTTTAAGATTTGAGCTCAAAGGGCCCGGGCTCCTGAGGAAAAAATTTCAAGAAAATGATTTTTTTAGTTGAAATTTTAAGATTTGAGCTCAAAGGGCTCCGGGCTCCTGAGGAAAAAAATTTCAAGAAAAATGATTTTTTTTTAGTTGAAATTTTAAGATTTGAGCTCAAAGGGCCTGCCTCTGAAGAAAAAAAAAAAAAAAAAAATTTCAAGAAAAATGATTTTTTTAGTTGAAATTTTAAGATTTGAGCTCAAAGGGCCTGGGCTCCTGAGGAAAAAAATTTCAAGAAAATGATTTTTTTAGTTGAAATTTTAAGATTTGGACAAAAGGGCCCGCCCCTGAAGAAAAAAATTTCAAGAAAATGATTTTTTTAGTTGAAATTTTAAGATTTGAGCTCAAAGGGGCCCGGGCTCCTGAGGAAAAAAATTTCAAGCAAAATGATTTTAGTTGAAATTTTAAGATTTGAGCTCGCAAGGCCCGGGCCCCCTGAAGAAAAAAATTTCAAGAAAATGATTTTTTTAGTTGAAATTTTAAGATTTGAGCTCAAAGGCCTGGCTCCTGAGGAAAAAATTTCAAGAAAATGATTTTTTTAGTTGAAATTTTAAGATTTGAGCTCAAAGGGCCCGGGCTCCTGAAGAAAAAATTTCAAGAAAATGATTTTTTTAGTTGAAATTTTAAGATTTGAGCCAAGGGCCTGGGCCCCTGAAGAAAAAAATTTCAAGAAAATGATTTTTTTAGTTGAAATTTTAAGATTTGAGCTCAAAGGGCCCGGGCCCCTGAAGAAAAAAATTTCAAGAAAATGATTTTTTAGTTGAAATGTTAAGATTTGAGCTCAAAGGGCCTGGCTCCCGAAGAAAAAATTTCAAGAAAATGATTTTTTTAGTTGAAATTTTAAGATTTGGAGCTCAAAGGGGCTCGGGCTCCTGAGGACAATTTCAGAAAATGATTTTTTTTAGTTGAAATTTTAAGATTTGAGCTCAAAGGGCCTGGGCTCCTCTCGAAGAAAAAAATTTCAAGAAAATGATTTTTTTAGTTGAAATTTTAAGATTTGAGCTCAGCGCCCGGCCTCTGAAGAAAAAAATTTCAAGAAAATGATTTTTTTAGTTGAAATTTTAAGATTTTACCTTTTTTTTGTCTGCATATTTTTCCGCCTTAAAAAAATTCAGGTAATATAAAATTAGATCCCCTTTAGAGCACATTTTTTATTAAAATTTTATTTTCTCTATACCGGTAGCTCTAAAATCTTACTTGATGGGGCAAAACTGATGACATTTTTGGAATCAGCGCTACCCAAATACTCAGAAATAGCTTCAAATTCTCAGTTAATAAAAAAAATAGTTCCTTTTTTTGTTGGCCTGTGTAATTTAACCTATTTTCAGTCTAACATAGTTTTTTATTCTTTTTAAAGCAAAAAAAGAACGCTTCCCTGAAACAGTCGATATGCAATGGCAGTGTCATCAAAATTTTTAAAATTATTTCGACTTTAAGGATTGTTGCTTTTAAATGCAAAACCTTTTGATATATTTTGGTAATATAATGTTGCAGGAAACATTAAAATAATGATTGAATTTCATAAGTCAATTGATAAATATTTTATAAAAATTAAATGAAATTTTATATCACGATGAAAATTAATATGATAATCAATTTTGGGGGTCCCCATATTCAATGGGGCTCTAGGCGGGCGCCTAGTGCGCCTTGCTTATGATCCGCCACACTATTACTTTTTTTATAAATCTCTTTATCTTCACAAACCACGGGAAAACAATCGATGAATCTTAAAATCAATCATCCAATTCCCAAAAGAGACAAAAAAAAAAAATAATTTTAAAAAAATTGGAGGAATAACATGAACAACATTAGATGAAATCCTTTTTAAGGACCATTTGTTAAATTTCACTGACTGAAATCTAAGGGAATTCAAACCGATTAGCCTTACAAATAACGTTGTTATCCAAAAAGTCAAAAAAGGAACAATATGAAATTTAAAAAAATCATATTTAAGAAGAAAAAAAAAAGAAAAAAGCTTTGTTGTTGTTCAGGGGCAATATCCAATTTATGTGCTGCGCCCATGACAGACAATTGGCCTGACCATGTCCGTGCTGCAGGACGTGACTCTGCATCACTTCTGGAGCTCCTGAGACGTGCTCAGCTGGCAAAACATCTCCCACACAAACACAGACAACTATGCACCATATAACAACGCCTGTCAGCTAATACGGCACGATTAATTGATAAATAACTTAATTATTTCCATATGAATGTTAAAATGTTTTCAAAATAGAAGATTTATAACTTTTCGAATAACCTATTAAATTAATGCCAAATAATTGAATTTTAATATAGGGAAATATTATCTCAATCATAATAAAATTGATAATAAAAAGATTCCTTTTACTTTTTCTTACCTATATATGTAATATATATAGAAAGTATTGGATTCATGTCAAAATTTCGATGTCAAATCAAGATTTTGATGGATATACACGTTTTGAGGGTCCCCAGAATCCAAAAAATCTCAAGAACGATAAGAACTAGGAGGTTGAAATTTTATATTTAAACACAGAACACAACTTTTGATTACCGAAAGTAAGAAAAAGTTGTGTGCTATGCGACCAATCACACCAGATTTGTTGTTGTTGTTGCTGATCCATTGAACTTTCACTTTCTTTGCAATCTTTGAGATAATTTTATTGAAGTCGCTATGAGCATTCTTCATTGAGATCATTATATTTGATTTACAATTAGAGAAAATATTGTGACCAAACTTCATTCAGATAAATTTAAAAAAAAATAATTAAAATTTTTCAGTTACTTTAGTAATAGAAAAAAGTGTATTTTGGGGATTTAGATAAATTCTTGAATTTGTTGTTACCCTGAAACAAAATTTTATAAAATTTGAAAGATTATAAATAACAAAAAGCAATTTCAACTTTTGGGATGGCCCTAGGGGTTTGGTGTAGAGGTTAGAGTGCTCACCTCGTATACCAAACGTCTCGGGTTCGGACCCCAGGCAGTCCGATGATTTTATTTAAGCCATTTGGATACCAAATGGCTTAAATAAGAATGCCTGGACCCCTTATATGTATATTAATCTCTATAACGGATATCGTAAAAGTCTTAAATGGCCTAAGTTGCCGAAAAGACTGTGTGTTTGTATGTGTGAATGTGAGTGTGAATGAGAAAAAAGTGTGAGTGTTTAAAAAAAAAAAAAAACTTTGGGGATATCTTCATTTGCATTTTAAATCTGAATATTAAAATATCTTATAAAGATAATACCATTGTAAGTATAAATTATTTCGCCTTTAGATAGGCAACTCAAAGAACACTTCACCAATGGCTTTTTCGATTAATTGTTTCAAATCTCCTTAAACCAAAAAAGATGCACATGCATCTCTTTAAAAAAAACTGTATGAGGGTCTCTAATAGTTTTGCCAAAATTTGATATCTAATTATCCACTATGACTACGAAGGGTTCGTAACATCTAATAATTCAAACAAAAAATGAACTCAACAGATATATAATAAATAGGCTTATATTTATTTATAGTAAATTTTTGATAAGGTTACATGGTCTCTAAATTTTATTTTTCACATATTTTATACCTCATAAAATGAATAATGAACATAGGAACCCCGAATTTCAAACCAGAAATTAACACACTCTAAGCCTGTTATGCAAATTATAAAGTTTTTTTTTTCTTAAATTTTTCTTAATTTAATTAAAATATTTACGATTATTATGTTAGCTTGAGGTTAACACTCTTAACACTTAAATGATATAATTAAAATTCATATTAAATAATATATAAATAAGACTTGGGTTAATATTTTATAAATAAGAGAAATGAATCCTTTTTTTTTATATTTCGTGTTGATGATCAGTGAAAATGGAAGGTAGGCAACTAGACGAACAAAGCGAACGAGCTATTTGCCTTTGCAGGGGATTCGACTTTTTTATGCCTTTTCTTTTCAAAGCATTAAATAATCTTTGAACACTACGGGCAAGGGCGGATACAAGAGGGGTAAAGAGGGTAATTACCCCCTCCCCTAAGATTTGAGAAAAATATTTTTCTTGGAAAGTAAATTGTATTTTTAATATAGCTATATAATTTTAAAAAATTAAATTTTGATTTGTATATATATTTTTACTTTCTCTTACCTATATATGTAATATTGCGATGGTGTGAAAAATTCAATGTCGAGGATGTTGATGGAAATACTCGTTTTGATTCCTGATTCCAAAAAAGTGGGTGTCTCAAAATGGTTTTATAAATTATAAAATAACCATTCCTTCGGTATTTTTAATTTTATTTTCTATTCCAAAGGTGCTATTATAAAGGCAATATTTTTTTTTCAAAATAATTTACTCGCTCATTTATTTTGTTAAGAAATAAAATGATCCGATTTCTTCCCACGATCTCCGTGAAATACAAACGCATTCACCAAACGCTTTAACAACAACAAAAAAATGGGAGTATCACAACAACAACAATAACAAGAAAAAAAAACATTTTAGGCTTAAATAGCGATTTAATTTGCACTGGGAGGCATGTGACCACAATCGAACGCCTTGATATCCGGACACGGAAGGTTTTAAGAGAGAACGAGAGAGAGAGAAGGAGCATGTCAAATTTACTAGGCGAGTAGCAAAAAATTTCCAATTTTTATACAGGAATTAATTTAAAGCAAGTGCTGTGAGATTGCACCCATATCAAATAAAAACCACCTATATAAATGAAATATCCAATTTATTTGGACAGATCAAAAGAGGAGAAGGAAAATTCTTTGAAACCATATCATCTCTTCAATTAGAATTTTACTAAGTTCTCTTTTTTTAAATCGATTGTGAGTTTTTTTTTGTGTTTGTATGTCTGTCTTACGTTCCAAGTAACATAATAACAAATGTTGATGAATTAGATTCAGAATTTTTTACTGACTAGATTTTTTTTTTATTTTCAATCTGCAAAAATTTGAAAGTCACTTATCTTACCTATTCAAAATTGCAATAAATTCTAGCCAAAGGAGTTCCCTCTCCCCCATCGCCTCAGGAATCCCGCCTTTACCCCAATCATTTTCTGAAATTTAATATAAATATACTTATCAGGATATTTATTAAGAATACCAATATATACCTTATTTAATTAAAAACAATTTTTGCACCCACCCCTTCCTCAGATGTTTGAGATTGTGATAATGTCCATTTTTTTAAATTCTAGGCTACTGAGGGCATTAGGGGTTTTAACGTAGTATAATGTTTATACCGAGCGTAGCTATCGACAGGACAATGGATGTTAATTTTTTTAAATAAAATAAATTATTGTTAAATACGTAGGGCCTATATTTGAATAAGATATTAATATTCAATAAATTCCTCGATTTTGACTGGAAGTAGGTTTATTTAAAATTTTTGTATTTTTATTCGTTGGTCGCCCAAATCGACTCCAGGATTTCCAGCCTATGAAAGGCCTATATACTGTTACTATATAAAAATTTGATAGATTATTGTTGAAGTAGAGAGGTTGCAGCCAAGCCTTGGTTCCTACATTAACCTAACTACAGCCACAAACTCCACCTACTAGGTTTGATATATTTTATTATTGTTTGAAATGAAAAAAATTTTGAATAAATATTTTAAAAATCAAATCAAATAGAATCTATAATTATTGGAAATATCATACTGCCAATTATTTATTTAAAATTATTTGTTTTTAAAAGCTGAGATACAAATTAGACAAACGAAAATTTTTTAATTGCTGATTTTTCAAGCGCAAAAAACTTAAATTCTAATTAAAATTATTTATTTTTTTTTAAGAGAAAAATAAATAACAATTTGCATGTTTCTTCTTCTTCGTTTCTTATAAAGTGTAAATTAAAGGCTTCGTTTAAAATAGCAATTAGATAGATTCCATTTAATCTGACCATTAAAAAATCGGACATTAATATTCCCACTATTAACTCAAATTTTTAAAAATGTCTCAATAAATATACACACACTGTATATCCAAATAGGAAGTTTACTACTTTATGCAGATGAAAGTCAAAAGTAAGATAAAGATCAACTTTATTAATTTTGGAAAATTTTTTATTACCTACGACCAAACTGCACAACTCCTGTTGGTCAAGCTATAAAAAAATTTTTTCAAAAATAATAAAGGTGATCTTTATTTTACTCTTTCCTCCCATCTTCAATAAGTAGTATACTTCCTATTTGGATGTACCTATATGTATATCTAATACACTCTTACGACTTCTGAATTCATCAATAAATGTATAAGCTTATATTATTGACACGTTGGGTTAACCTGACGAGTAACTTTCATGGGAATAATACTGGGGTAAGTTCCCGTTTTCTTCCTCAAGTGGAGGCATCTCAAATAGAGTTGGATAATTTCTTGTCCTTAGGTGGATTTTAACTTGAGTTGTCTTCAACTCAGGATTGATTATAAGCTTAACTGCTTTATCTTCACGGCTAATCGCCTAATCTTTATAATGGAAAACTTGAACTAGGATTATATGTCGATTGTATATGTCCGTAAGGAAGATTAATTTTTATAAGACCTTTCGGCCAGAAAAAATAATTTGCCTATTTTCCGTCAATATTTTGATCGGAGTGTGATAGAATTATCTTAGACTGAACGCACACCAATTGAGCAAAAACGTTTTCGGACAAAATGTTTTTGAATAAAATTATATTTTAATTAAATTATAATTTGTGTTCATGGCGAGCTCATCTACTATAACAAATTGAATAGAAATGTGTGATCATTTTCAGAACACTCTTTGTTTGCACTGAAGATGATTTCATCACATTGCGATCTAAATATTTACAAATAATTATTTTTTCTGGCCAAAAGTCCTTACTATCAATATTTGTTACAGTTAATGTTTTTAATCTTTTTTTCGATTCTCACAAAATTATTCTGATTATTATTACCTATCATATATTTTTAGATGATCTTATATGGCAAGAGGATCTAGGCGGAGTTTAGCTTAAATGTCATCAATCGTCTAACAATTTTTTTATGTTCATTTAATATTCAAATCATTAAATCAAAATTAATATCTATTTCTTATAAACTCAAAAAAAATATATTTTTTTTTTTACAAATATTTAATATTCCCTTTTAAATTATTGTACAATTATTAATATCTTTTTATTTAAAAATTGTCATTTATTAATTATTACTCATTTATATATTATTTAAAAACCGGACATCATTTTTTTTTAAATAAAAAAAATGATGGAGATGATTTATATATTAGATAGTAGCATAGTAGTATATAATAAAATAAAATACATAATTCATTGACTCAATTGCGACGAAACATTTCACGAAGCCACCTGAGAAGCCAGGAGGCTGTCTATCGGTGTTGTACATCTTCTTCATCCTTATCAAAAGAGAGTATCGCAACGAGGATAAATCACGCTTGAATGCTTTCGTTAGTCCATTTCAGGACGAAATAAATTATTCTCTCTTGCTGTGAGTTTGCCAATTACTATAAATAAATATACAAAATGCCTTATTATGAAAACTCATAAATCCGTTAGGTAGGTCTACATTTTGGGAGGGAGGACTCTTTGATCAAACCATATATTTTGTAGGACAAATATTTTTTTCCAATAATGTTAATAATTTTCTTAAGATTTAATTAAAAAACCCATAAATAATAATAAATTTTTGACACTCGACAAATTGAAATAACTTATTATATTCCTGCTACTCCTGTTAGCTACCACAATCAAGAATTGTTATAAGAGTCCGAGTCAAAAAATTGTCCTTGTCTTGTCCTCAAGTCGTAAATTCTGACCTGTTCTCGCCCTGAATCAACAAATATTGACCTGTTTGTATCCTCCCTCTGATAAATTTGTCTTGTTTTCACCCTGGCCAATTTTGCTGAGTCTGAAAATTGACTTGGTGCCTTCACTTTTGCCCTGAACTCACCCTGTTGCAAAATATATTGTCCTGATTCTATACTGCCACAGAAAATCTTGGGTTGGAGATACCCTTTACACCCCCTCCCCCCTTAGCACCTGCTCTTGTATCAAATGTATATAAAAAAATTTTAATTTGAGAAAAATCATTTTGAATAATTATTCTTAATAAATATAAAATTGGCGGAGTATCAGTATATTAAATAAAATTTAAATAATAAATTTTTTAATTACCGACTCAACTGTCGATCGTCTGCGGGCTTCAATAGGCAGCTATGACATTATAGGAGTTGAGCGATAGTTGCTCGATTTTTACTTTTTTTTTGTCAAAAGTGCACATCGATCGCATTAGATTAAAAAATCGAGTTGAATTTATGTGCATTGAATTTAATGCATTTATGTCCATCAAGTACATCAAGTACAATTGTCTCTGCACTGACTAGCTAATGTTATGCTTAGTTTTAAGAGGAAAGTATTTCAACTTCGTTGGCAATTATTTTTTTCTTAAATTTTACAAACTTTTTGAAAAAAAAATCGGTTGAACAATTCGGGATCAAAAACACTATTGTTTTGTGGCAATTAAGCAGCATCAATCCAGACAAGTCTTAAAATAAAACAAAAAAGAAACCCTGAGAACCATCGTGGAACAGAAAAACAACCAACCAAATAGTGATGCCGAAGATGAGGATGATGATGATGATGATGATGATGCGAACGTTTCTACGGCCAATCGGAGCCAATCAGTCGACGCCTGACGGCCAAATCGAAACAAAACAGCCGCCGCCGTCCATCTATTGCAAGCCATAAAAGAAATAAAAAAAAAAAAAAAAAAAAAACGAAGAACAATTCTTTCCATCACGGGGGCTTCCAAATAGGGATTTCGTGCTTGATTTGAATAGGGAATTGGAGTTCGGGTGCAGGCCAAGAAAACATATAATTAAGACCAAAAAGAGTGTGTGGGTATTGTCTACTGGAATGACGAAATACGAACGAACATCAGCTGTTGTTGTTGTTGCTTGAAATTAGGAAGGTTGGAAAAAAAAGAAGCTTCTAATTGATGGAAACCGGGGCTGATCCAATGATTTCTCGTTTCACGGGTTGAAATTTATATCTTTATAAAGAAATTCCCATAATATGGAAAAATACCTTTCTTTCTCATAGATCTCTTATAGGATTTGAATTTGGAAATGAATAATTAAAACAAGAATTGTTAAAAAATAAATTTTAAAACGAGTTGTAAGATTCGGTCTAAAACGGGGACGATCCCGCACCGCTGTTAAAAGAAAATTGTCTCTTTTAATTAGGAACCGACCAAAGTGTCAGTTACTGTTTCGGCCAATTTCGGCCAAAAATCCTGGTTTCAGCCGTAGTTTCGGTTTCGGCCAAAATTCAGCCGAAACCTGGGTTTGAAAAGATGGGATGAGACTAAATGATAAGAATTTTGTATAGGAAATAACAAGTTTCGGTTTCGGCCGAAACTAAGATTAGGCCAAAATTCGTTTTCGGCTGAAAATCTTGTTTCGGTCGGACCCTACTTTTAATCTCTTTTTTTTTTTAAACAAAATAAATAGGTAGTAAATTTTTAAAAGACTTCTCAATAATGCATATTTAAAAAAATATTTTGTCCTTGACCCGTGGCTCAGAGAGAAGACACTAGCTTTTCCCACCGGGATTGGGGGATGGCTTCCCAAGCGAGAAAAATGTATTTCATTTGATTTGACTACAAATCATTTGGAATAAATAGGGATGGGGTCTAAATGTCCTTAGATGCCGAAAAGGACCTTAAAAAAAAATATCTTTTCTGCAGTGAGGCCTTTTTATTCTTTTTCCGACATCTAAGGTAGTTAGATTTCATATTTATATAAAGGATAACTAATTAATCATACACGGGAGCAGGAAAGTGAAGCATATAGTAAAAAACTTTAATTAGATTTCGTCGACGTTTCGGGACCGCATCATTTCCATCTTCAGGACGTTAATTTGTTAATACTTCTTGGATACATTTCTGATCATACAAATATATATAACAGAAATTTGTCCAGATTTATTCTATATTTAATATTTTCACAGATCCTTTTTTGTTGATTTGAAATTAATTATTATTTTATATTTTTTTTTTATTTCATTTAAACCCCGTCTCGATTTATTTCACCTGGATTGGCACCCAATTGAATTAAATTGTCTCAGAGAGACGGTGTGTGAACCCGCGAATCTTGGTATAAAAAGGCAGCAGCTACCCACTACCCCAGGGGTATCAAATTTGCGGCCCGAAATGAACATTTTGCGGCCCGAGATGAACATTTTTGCGGCCCAGTCAATACTAATAATAATACAGTGATACCTCTAGATACGAGTTTAATTCATTCCGTAACCTTGCTCGTATGTCAATTTGCTCGTATCTCAAAGCAGTTAGGCAAGTGTCATTAAATCCAATGCACGACCAGTTGCAACTTTTTCGCAGCTGGCCGTTCCTTGTATCTCAAATTTCGCTTGTATTTCAAAACAATACTTCGCTCGCTCGACATCTCGTATCTCAAATAACTCGTATGTTAGGGCACTCGTATCTCGAGGTACAACTGTATATCCGACGCAAAGTAAAAATAAAATAGAAATGTGAATTAGTATACATAGCTAAGAGAAAGTAACAATTGGCCCAAGCACGTGTATTTCTCGAAGATATGTGTCGGTGCTCATAGGAAAGTACTCCGAGGAGGGAGTGCTCACTCAAAACAAGCCTATGGAAATACCATTCCTGGCTATCTTCCCCATCCCAACGAGTAATAAAAAATAATAAAAAACGAGATTGTCCATTCGACTGTCAAAAACACTTCAATTTGAATAATTTTTTATTGAAACAAAAATTTGATATTCATTATAAAGGGAAAAAATTTCAAATCAATACATTTTTCATGTTTATATATTTATTTATTATATATTTTTTTTTTTGCAATAACCAAAGCAATTGAAAATCGAAACTGAATGATAGAAGCTTAAAAAGGCCCTGCCTGTCTCTTTCTTCTTTTTTTCTCACTCCCTCAATGTTTCTCTCCCAGACCTGAAATCAATCACCAAAATTCGACTACTATTTATAAAAGGTCACTGGTTCATAAATCAGGATTACATTCAGTGTGTGTCACCTTGGAATAAAATTTTTTTTGGCCAATTTCAAATCGGTCATTTAATAATCTAAATCCGGTTATTCACGGGGGAAGGGGAACAGCATTTTCGGACGTCATATTGTGTAAAAAGGTAGGGGGGTAATTTACAATTTACGAAGCTTGGTGGCCCGGTTATTGTCCTTCTTTTGAATGTGCGTCAGGGATCTTGAATACACGCGGCACGTATTACACAAAAGAGTCAAAAATATAAATTCATCCCATGGAAGGGATTTTTATATTTATAAATTAATTCTTTATAATAAATGAGCAGATAGAATTTGTTAATAGATTTTAAAACTATTTCATAAGTTTGTCTATTTTTAATTTTTTTTTTAAGTCGATCGACATCTCAGTACATAGATAACTCATTTTTAGTATCAATATTTAAATTAATCGGTATCTGTATCATTTAAAGAAATATTATCACTCTGAATCCCGCCCAAGAATTTCATTATATATATCCAGACCCGGGAGGATGGCTGATCCAATGCCCCCCCCCCCAGCCAAATTCTTTAGCTACTCTCATGTATAAGCCTCAAACGCGAAGCTCGCCTTTAGTTTGCATTAATTCGTTATTTTTAAAATGAAAATTAATAAATATTAAAAGAAACATAATGGCATAAATTTTTTAACAATTGGCATAATAAATGATTATTTTTTAGAGGAGAGGATCTCGGGATGAGAACAATGGCTACTTTTGCTCTACCAAAAAAACCTTGACACGCCACTTCCCCAAACAGAAAAAATAAAACTTGCACCTATTTCTAAATTAATTTTTGTATAATTTATTAATAACTATAAACCAGTTCCTATCAATTGGCAATTAAAATATAACAAATGGAACAAAAATCTTCAGTTAAGAAAGAATCTATAAGGATTAAATGATAATTAATTTCCATTCAACAAAAAAGGACCGGTGCCTTCAAAGTGGCTGAAGATATTAAATATAGAATAAATCTAGATTAGGACACAAATCTTCGTTAAGCAAATGTTTGTTGAGTTTAAATACCCTAATTGACCTATATTTCATTTGAGTATAGAACTTCTTTATGACGATGATACTCATCTCTTCGCGTTGTGCATTCCATTCTCTCCTCTCTCACTCTCTGCTTTTTTAATGCGAACAAGCCTTTGAATGAGCTTTGCCTTTAACAAAACCTGACTTGACATTTACTTGTGAATAAAGGCTTCTTTGATATCCATTTCGAAAATGTCATATATATTTTGGTTACAAGAGAAACAAAATTTTTTTATCTTTTTTCCATACCGGTTTCAAATTGTATGCAGATTTGGATAATATGGTTATAATAAATCATTTATTCTTTTGAAAATTTATTATAATAACCTCTTTTGATAACGTAGAATATTTTTTTTTTTTTTGTTATTTTTAATATCTCGGGATGTCACTCAACTTAACAGTCTATAATTATAAATATATTAGGCCTATATATTTAGAGATTCATGTGATATAATTCGAGTTTCATTATGGAAATCACAGTTATTGAAATGAAGTAATTTTTTTATTTTATTTTATATTTATTTCCTTATTCATTTGTGAAGGGTTGTAAAGTGATTAATCTATTTTATCCGTTTAGGTAAGGTAAAAGGAGGAACCCACCTCATGAATATTACTTGCAATTTTAACCTAAAAGGCTGACTTCTGAGTGTAGCCTATATTATACTAACGTAGCGATTGTTCTTTTTGTTGAGGTCTTTTATGGTCTTTAGAGTTATTAGACTGCCCTCCTCCCCCTCTCCTCTTTAGTAATATGTTTGGGATTATTAATATAAAATTCTATTTGATCATCACTCCTTCTTTATAGGATATATCAATAATATATTTATCCTATTTAATAAAGGCCTTGTTTGATCTGTTTGTGTATATATTTGTTTAGCTCCGTACTTTGAGGGTTTAAGAAAAGTGGATGGTAAATAAATAGGGAAAGCTATTTATAGTTTGGGGCTAACAATGAAAACATTATTTATTTATTTATTTTTTTTTTAGTTTACCTTAATTAAGAAATTTATCTGATTATTCTGCAAGAATTGTATTTTTGTGTGCATTTTATTATACAATATGTTTAAACATTACCTTTAAACAATGAAGGTTTTAAAATATCCAGAAGTTTAATTTGTGAATAATCGAACAAGAGCAACCCTATGACTAAATTTCAACAAGAATAAAGTATAATTTTCGTATTTATATTGAATCCCAAAACAAACAAAAAAATAATAAAAATTTAACTTTCGTTTTATCAATTGAAATAAAGACGAACCCATTTAGGTGTCAGATGCCGAAAAAGACCTAAATTAAAAAAAAAAAAAAAAAACCAGGTTAAAATCATTAAATCAAATATTTTAACGAATTTAAAAATAATACAATGGATATTTGGTGTAATTTTTTTTTTGCTTATTTTTCAATTTATATTACCTAAATTTTACCTGGTAATTCAACCCCTTTTAATTAGATTTTGCTCTATATAAATTTATATAGGTATTTTTTTTTTTATCCCCACAATAGTATATAAATAAAACTAATCAAGTTTTCCGTTTTTTTATCTTTTCTATTCTAAAAAATAAACCTGCCAAAGCGGGAAATGAACACTTATAATCTAACTAAATATAAATCAAATAAAAATCTCTTGAGAAATCTCCCGATTCCGATCAATCCTGCAAAAAAAAAAGACAACTAAAAAAGCAAATGATAATAGTGAACAGTTCTTCCAATTAGCGAAAGGACGTCGTTAACGGTTGCAACTTTGTCACCCTTCTCATTAACGTGAAATTAAATGGCTTGTTAAGCCAGCCGTTAACGAGTCACCCTTAATACAAAATATCAGTGACATAAACACCTGATGAGCTCCCAATTAACCGATGGGAAAAGGGTGCAAAGTTACTCACTCACACACCTGTGGGTCCGTTATCGTCCCTTTTTTTCACCCTTTACACGTGTCACCCTTTCCTTTTATTCAAAGGGTTGGTTTTGACTCTCAGCCGTTTTCGATTCTATCTTCGTTCCCTCGCTTTTATCCGATTTTAAAGTTAATAGAAGCCGCTAATCAACGACAGTCAGTCAAAATATAACAACATCAACAACAAAACATCCCCTTTTCAATCTGTCAGAAAGTTAATCGAAATAGATTTAATTGCTAATGTAAACTTACACTTCGGAAATTGTAATCTTAGGATTCACTAAATGTCTATTCTTCAAAAGTTCTTGGTGGTACCCCTCCATCGGATTAAATTAAAATTTATTGATCAAAAGCGAAAAATATTTGAAAAACTCAGACCAAAATTTTTTGTAGTAAGTTATTCTTTTTTTTAACAGTCAATTTTTAAATTTTCACTTGATGTCACCTCTTTCTGGAAAATAAAAAAAGAAAGGAGACGAAATAATTGATGGTGGCCATTTGAAAAGATGCAATGAACTTTGTTTAATCAGCTGTTTAAGATTTGGGCAAGGAGCCACAGCATTAAATAAATGCGTAGACACCAGACACTGATCCATTATGGATAGGTGTCTGGAATTCGTCCGAAAAGGAACATTGACCAAAGAAAGAAAAGAAAGAAAGAAGAAAAAAAGCATCTTTTAAACGTCCAAAAATTGTACATTAATGAATACAAAATACCTTAAAGGGTTGTCATACAGATTGACAGGTTGACTTTTCGCTAAATGTTAAAAGGCTACTACCTCCGGGATTAACGGACTTGGTATGTCTGTTTGTATGCGCGTGGGAGTTAGTTCGTCTTGAAGGAGGCCCTTCCGGTCACCTGGTCATCTTAGAGAGGACGGACTCTGGCTATTGTGTATGTCACCTTAAAAAGGGAGAGGAAAATCTTTTTGTTAAACTTTTTTGAAATTTATCCTGATAAATGATCCACTTCCTGGGACGTTGCCAACCCCTCTTCTCATTTCTACTTTAGTAATGGGGGATTAACTAAAAAACGTGTAGAATTTCGAAAATGGGCCACCTGATATGACCTAAAGAAAAAAAAATTACTCCAATTTTCCATTCATTAAGTTCATTCATAAATAAACTTTTTTTTCTACTCATTTTATATATATAATAATCACATGAAATTGAATTTCTCATTGAAAATACTGTCAAGAGTAGCAATAGGTTTTTACTTTTTATACAACCCCGAAAGATGAAAGCACCCCAGGTTGAAAACCTCCATCAAAAATAAACATAATTTATCGTCCTCTTCTCTTAAAAAGAACTAGCCGAAAATTACAGATGAAAGATGTACGAAATAGTCAGTCTAATATATCTATTTAACTAAGACTGAACGCACACCAATTGAGCAAAACGTTTTCGGACAAAATGTTTTGTCCAAGAGCAAAACGATGTCAACGCACACCGATCGAGCAAAACATTTTGCTCTAGGCCAATGCACACCGATTGATCAAAAACATTTTCGGCAAAACGTTTTGTCCAAGAGCAAAACGTTTTAGGTTTTGTTCGAAAACATTTTTGTTGGTGTGCGTACAGACTAAGAATTAATCAAAATAATATTCTTCCCCATTCGAGGTTTGGACAAAAACCTAGATACGGTATGTCTGACTGATAAGTCAGAGGAGAGAAGTATAAAAAGAACGGTTCGGTTTTTTTTTAATATAAGGTCTTTTTCGGCATTGGAGGCCATTTAGATCCCTTCTCTATTTGATTCCATTGATTGGCAGCCAATTCAATTGGAATAAATTTTTGTCGGATGATTTGAAATGCGAATTCCTGACCCTTAGCACAAAAGACAAGTGCTCTCTCTCTCTCTCTACCACTGTGCTATGGCCAAAGAGTACGGTTCGGATTTCTGAACATTATCCACCGGATAAGGCATAAATTTTAATCCTATTGATTAAAAGTTGAAGCCAGTTGTCTTGCATTTAGTATTTGGAATATTTAGCCTTTGGACCTTAAGAAATCATAAAAAAAATTATTTCTATACAAATTTTAAAATATAGGGGACTATCTCAGTGGCGTAGTGAGCTTAACTCGCGCCCGGGGCACAATACTTTTTTAGCGCCCCCCCCCCCCTATTCGAAAACCATATAATATTATATGTAAAATATACAAAATTATTATGGGGGCGGTATAACTCGCCGAAAGCAAAATCTGGTCTGAAACAAACTCGCCAAAAATCCGGAAAGTTCCAAAATAAAATATTTTTAAAAATCTGGTGTGTCTGTCCCACCAGATTTTTTGTGTCGACATACGTATATATAGTTTCCGTCGATATATTAGAAGATGAAATTATGATGAAAATATAAATAGATATTTTCTCATACATACATGTATAAATTTCATTACATCTTCTAATATATCGACGGAAACTATATATACGTATGTCGACACAAAAAATCTGGTGTGACAAGCACAGTACAGTACCTTTGGTAAGAGAAAGTTGTCTGCTGTGCGACAGTCACACCAGATTTTTTAAAATAATTTATTTTGGAACTTTTCGGATTTTCGGCCATTTTTTTTCGGCGAGATTTTGCTTAGGGCGAGAAAATTTTCGATGCGTTTTTTTTCGGCGAGTATTTTTCGCCGACTTTTATTCGGCGAGAATTATTAAATTCCACTGGCACTACATTTAAAATATATTTTCCAGAAATCAATTATAATAAAAATAAAAATTATCCAGCAATTTTTTTGTTGGCGCCCCTTTGTGAGTAGCGCCCGGGGCATCATGACCCCCCTTGCCCCCCCCCTCGCTACGCCACTGGACTATCTATAAATGAGCAAATGAGTAATGGATCCAAGGATTGATACGGTCTTTTCGTCTATAGATATAATTTTACTAAAAATAAATTACTAGATATTTATTTATTTATTTAAAAAAGATGTTGGCATCAGGCCTTTTTTAATGATAAATTCATAATATATATCATTATATGTATATTTCAAGTGTCATTCTTTGTTTGCATCTTTTTAAGTCTTTTTTTACTTTCTCTTACCTATGTATATATGTAATATATATATATATAGAGAGAAAGTATTGGATTCATGTCAAAAATTTGATGTCGAGATTTTGATGGATCTTCACGTTTTGAGGTCCCCTGAATCCAAAAAAGTGGTTTTCGCGACATGGTCTGTCTGTGTGTGTGTGTGGGTGGGTGGGTGGGTGGGTGGGGGTGGGTGTGTGGGTGTGTGTTCAATTTTAAGCATGAAGGAATTGAGCTACTAGGTTGAAATTTTATATTTAAGTTAAACACCACCCGGGACCGGAAAAATAAGCTTTTAATCAAAATCGGCCAAAGAGTACTAGTACTTTACTGATGTACTTTTTCAGTTTTTTTCGATTTTCTCAAAATTTGCTCCAACGATTTTTTTTTAAATTCAAAAATCAATTATTTTTTAGATGCTTTTTAAAATGTATATTCTCATTTTGGCATTGAAATCTTCTGAAGACCACTTTACTCTTGTACTCCATAGAAAAGATAGGAGAAATGGTTGCCATGGTAACAAAATATAAATATTTTGCCATACTTATAAATTGTACATCTTGAAAATCGAATGAACGGTACTGTCGGAAACTAAATACATGTCGACACAAAAAATCTGGTGTGACAAGCACAGTACACAACTTTCGATTACCGAAGGTAAGAGAAAGTTGTGTGCTGTGCTTGTCACACCAGATTTTTTTAAAAGGTATCCGAAGTTAGGGAGTTAATTGTTAATAGATTGAGTTATCGTTATCAACAATTTGTGGATTTTAAATAAAATTTTAATATTGATATAATTGCTAGTGGATCAAGTGTCCATTATGGCATTATTGTGTGTTGAGTTATGATACTCGCGAAATAAGACCTGGGGGTTGATCCTCAATGTTCTCTATAAAAAACATCAGAATTTCGTAATCTACATCCGAGTCAAAAACTTTTGGACAATTTGAAAACCGCGAGACATTTTTTTTACGTATAAAAGAGATGAATATTTATTTTCTGACTTTAATTTATTTTATCAGCCAGTTGATATATGTAAATTAGTTAATAACTTTGCTATTCATATAAAACGTTTTATGTCAAAAATTAGATGTATAATTATTCAACTTCAGTTTTTCCTTCATACAACTCACGTCACTGTATGAATGTATTTATCCTTATCGATTAGAATTCTTTTGTTTGTCATATATTCAAATAAAGGACAATCCATTGTCGCCTGAGGCCCCTCTAAGGGATTTAATTCTTATTTATAAATTATTCTCCTAAAATTAATTATAAAAAATTAATAAATTTAATAGACTTGACTAAAAAAACAAGAATATAATAGTTTGGGAAATGAATTTGATTAATTACATTTTATTTTAAAAAAAGCCATCCCCAAATGAGCCTCCCTATGTGACTTTGACGGCCTAGGTCAAATGATAGCCAATTCATCACTATGTGAATAATAATCATGATAGATACTCAATAGTCAAAACTAGATCTCGTCTAACATTCATGGGATTATTCAATCAAAATGTGAATATGAAATTTCTTGGTTTTTTTTTAATACAAAATCTCAAAAATTATGAGAAAAAAAATCCATTTAAATATCATTTTATTTTTCATAAATTAAAATAATGAAATTTAATATTTTTATCAAATTTCAAAAAAAAGCTATTGTTTATTTCTTTTTTGGTTGAAAACGTCTGTATAAAAAAAAAAAAATTGAAAAGATTTTTCGCTTTTCGATTCCATTAATGTAAAAAAAAAATGACTCCATTATTTTTCTTTTTTAAGGTCTAAATGTTTTTACATACAAACATATCTTTTGTATTAAAATAATCTAGTATATTGGGTAAATATAAAGACGATTCCCTTGGGGGAAAGAAAGAGAGAGGGGAAGTCATTGAAGCGATCAGTCAGCCATTTCCTTTGCAGGCCCCGAAATTGAAAAGATCATTACAAGAGCAACCGGATATCTAATTGACGAAAAGAAAAGTGATTTAGGGAACAAAAAAAAAAAAAAAAAAAAAAAAAAACGAGCAATCGATGAGCTCCGATTACAGACGCTTTAAAAAATTAAAAATATAAAAAAAATTAGTCACGAAGGACGTCTTTATTGTCTATCTCTCTATATTTTTTTTCTCGATTTTTTCATCGATTCTTTTATAAATCTTCCTTTTGTACGCCTCCACAAACTCCTCCAAAATAATCTTAATAAGAAGTGATTCCCAAAGACAATTTGGGGGTCGTCAGCAATTCTTTTTTTTTTTGATAGATTTATTCACAGGTATTATTTTTTACTTTCTCTTACCCTATATTTTTTTTAATTTTGAACGGAAAAACATTCGGAAAGGTAATTTTTACTTTTTGTCATATGTTGTACGATTTGACATGGAATATCGCCTATTACTATTTACATAATCAACTTAAAAAAAAATATTTTACTTTTTCTTATCTATATATGAATACCGGTATATATAAAGTATTGGTTTCATGTCAAAAATTCGATGACAAGATTTTGATGGATATACCGGGTGGGCCAATAGTGCGTGGACGGAAGATTGTGGGCTTATTAACGGACATTTTTAAAATTTGTTGATCGCACATAATGTGGGGCCTTTAGGGCTACAAATTAAAAATATTTTTGTTCCAATTGCACCTCATATACAGGGTGGTCCATATCAAAGTTATGTTTTTTTAAATGGAACGCCCTGTATATTATTGCATATTTGGATTCTACGGCCAATTTTAGTATGAGTTTATGTCATGCAATGTATTCTAAAACAAAGCGTTTAGCCGCAAATCGGGCTTTAGTGAAAAAACTGCTGTCTGGAAAAAATTGAATATCTCGCGAACCATAAAACTTAGGGGACTGTTCTTTTGGGATGTTACTAACCATGAAATGTACTAATGTAGGCTAGATGGGGAACCCGGAATTATTCTTGTGTTGGGAGATATGGCCATGCCAATTTGGAAAATTTCAATCATGGATAACTTCATTTTTTCAAATGGAACATGCTACTTATTTTTATGCCATAGGATGTGAAATTCAATTATCTTTCAGCTGATATAAGGTTGTCTATATCTATCTTTGGTAGTTTTCTTTTTATTCCAAAATATCTGTTAACGAAAAAAATATTTTTTTATTATAGACAAATTAATTGAAAAAAAAATCCAAACGCAAAACAAAATTGTAATAAATGGAAAAATATGCTAAATATTCGAAAATGTCTTTTAATTTCCTTTAAAATCATTTATTTGAACTTCTCGAAAAAGAAATTAGGGTTATGTTCAGGTTAGGAGGTGCGCCATCTTGTTGACAAATCATAACCCGAATTTGAGCAAGGGGAATTTCTTTGAGTTCAAATAACTGATTATAAAAGGAAATTAAAAGACATTTTCGAATATTTAGCATATTTTTTCCATTTATTACAATTTTGTCTTGCGTTTGGATTTTTTTTCAATTATTTTGTCTATAATAAAAAATTTTTTTTTCGTTATCAGATATTTTGGAATAAAAGAAAACTACAAAAGATAGATATAGACAACCTTATATCAGCTGAAAGATAATTGAATTTCACGTCCTATGGCATAAAAAAAGTAGCATGTTCCATTTGAAAAAAATGAAGTTATCCATGATTGAAATTTTCCAAATTGGCATAGCCATATCTCCCAACACAAAAATAATTTCGGGTTCCCCATCTAGCCTACATTAGTACATTTCATGGTTAGTAACATCCCAAAAGAACAGTCCCCTAAGTTTTATGGTTCGCGAGATATTCAATTTTTTCCAGACAGCAGTTTTTTCACTAAAGCCCGATTTGCGGCTAAACGGTTTGGTTTGGAATACATTGCATGACATAAACTCATACTAAAATTGGCCGTAGAATCCAAATATGCAATAATATACAGGGCGTTCCATTTAAAAAACATAACTTTGATATGGACCACCCTGTATATGAGGTGCAATTGGAACAAAAATATTTTTAATTTGTAGCCCTAAAGGCCCCACATTATGTGCGATCAACAAATTTTAAAAATGTCCGTTAATAAGCCCACAATCTTCCGTCCACGCACTATTGGCCCACCCGGTATACGTTTTGAGGTCCCTTGAGTCCAAAAAAGTGGTTTTTGCAACATGGTCTGTCTGTCTGTTCAATTTAAAGCATTAAGGAATTGAGCTAGGAGGTTGAGATTTTATATTTAAAATCTTACTTTTGCTGAGATTGTCTCAATTGTAAGCAGATGAATGGCTTTTTAGAAAAGAAAAATCGCTTGATAAGGTTTTTTTCTTTTTTTATTTGGAAAACTTAATTATGGCCAAACAAAAAAAAAAAAAAAAAAGAAAAAACCTTATCAAGAGATTTTTATTTTCTAAAAAGCCCTTCTGCTTACAATTGAGACAAGTAATCTCAGCAAATTTAAGATTTTAAATAATTCTTCTTATCAATTTTCGAATCAACAATTTTATATTAATTAGGCACCCACCTGAGGCGTGAAAATAAGCTTTTGATCAAAATTAGCCAAAAAGTACTAGTACTTTACTGATGTACTTATTCAGTTTTTTTCGATTTTCTCAAAATTCGCTCCAATGATTTTGATTAAAATTCATAAATCTGTTTTTTTTTTTAGATTCTCTCAGACTTTAAACGATACTTATATTCTTTACGATATATATTGGGGTCCAGGCATATTTATTTATACCATTTGGTATCAAAAAATAAAATAGAGGGGGTTTTGGGGGTTCAAACTCCCCCATGGGACCCAAGCCATGACTGGATATTTAAGCTCTATACAAAAATTTTTTTAATTTGCCCTAGCAATTTTGCAATTGTATTGTATTTTAAAAAAGAAAAGTATTTTCTGGTTTTTTTTTCCGTAGTATCAGTAATTTTATCAGTAGATAGTAAATCTGTAACAAATTTTTTAAAATATATACCCTATTTTGAAAATTAAGATATTTCATTAGACTTCTTACACTGTCTCATTACTGAGATGAGAGACAAATTCTGTCTTGAACCCCCTTCCATCAAAAATGTCTCACTACGTCTTCGCTTTATTAAACTAATCTAACTTCACAAAACCTTTCTTCTGATACCTAAGTGAAAAAACTAATTTTTTTTTTTTTAACTTGAAGCGTGTTCTTTTTTTACTATTTCGATGATTTTCTATCAGTCGGATAAGTTTGCTAGTAAAATAGAGGTGATGCAACCGCCCGTTAAACATTTGATATTTTTTAATGAGTAGACCGAAAAGTTAGCTTAATGGGCCTTAATAAATGAAATAAATACTAGCTGCTTCTCTTTTTTTCATCCTTCTACTCATCAACAACTTCATTCTAACTATAAATCCACTTTTCTTAACATCTACTAAGAAGAATCTTTTCTTACTATTTGATATTTTAATTAAGGCTAATTAAATGAAATATTTACTCTTATTTCTCTTTTCAATAGCTATGTATTGTTGGTTGCATCGTTAGCTTTTTTTTTTTCTAATTTTAAACTGTTTCTAATAGACATATTGTATGTTTTTTTTAGCCAAATCAAATAACGTAAAAAGAATCACGCGAAGCGAGGCTCTAATTTTATTCATAACAGGTGTGAGAAGAGACAAAAAAAAATTAAGAAATATATAACGACACCCTGGCCTTGATGAAATCTTTTTTTATTTTAATCTACAAAGCTGTTTGTCTATCCATCTTATGCCACTTAATCGACAAATAATATAATAGGAGGGATGGAATTTCATTTAGGAAAAAATTTAATCGGAGTTTTATCTTAAACTATTTTTTTTTCTTTTTATAATAATCTACTTAAAGGTATTTTAAAAATAGACCAATTTGTATTTTTTTTTTTAAATTTGATATAATCAAATTAAATAAAGAAGCTGACAATAGATTCAAATATTCAAATGATTAATCAATTATGGGCAGGATCGCGATCCTTTTGAAATCCGAAGATCCGATCCAGGATCTTGGATCTGTATCAAAATAATTTTTGCTCTTTTTATATAGGATCGGATCTCTAATCCAAGAATTAGCAATCCTGGATTTTCGCGATCCTTTTCAAAGGATTGTAATTCGTTTAAAACTTTATTTTTTACTTTCTTTTACCTATATGTGAATATTGATATACATATAGGCCTATATAGAGAGAAATTATTGGATTCATATCAAAAATTCGATGTCCAGATTTTGAGGTCCCCTCAGTACAAAAAAGTGGTTTTCGCAATTTAAGTAACCCCCCCCCCCCCCCGGGACGTGACACGAAGCTTTTGATCAAAATCGGCCAAAACTAGTACTTTACTGACTGTGTACTACCGTACTAGTACTTTACTGATGTACTTTTTCAGTTTTTTTTTCTATTTTCTCAAAATTCGCTCTAATGATTTTGTTTAAAAATCAAAAATCAATTATCTTTTAGATGTATTTTCTCATTTTATTCTCAAAATTGTTTGAAGCACACTTTACTGTTGTACTTTTTTTTTTTTTTAAACATTCACACTTTTTTCTCATTCACACTCACATGCACCCACACATTCATACAGTCTTTTCGGCAACTTAGGCCATTTAAGACTTTGACGATAACCGTTATGAATATAGATTATTTGGGGTCCAGGCATTCTTATTTAAGCCATTTGGTATCCAAATGCCTTAAATAAAATCATCGGACTGCCTGGGATCCGAACCCGCGACGTTCGGTATACGAGGTTAGCACTCTACCCCTACATCAAGCCCCGAGGGCTACTGTTGTACTTATAAGAAAGATAGGAGAAATGGTTGCCATGGTAACAAAATATAAATGATGAAGGAGTCATGAAAAAAAACAAGACGAATAATGCAGCCAAATATTCTTTTATTTTAAATCTCGCCCTCACGGCTGACGTTTCGGCAGAGGTCTAGGCCATTAAGCCTATAGCCACAGATCTTTGATGAAAATATAAATATTTTTACATTATAAATTTTACATCTTGAATTCAAATGTACTCTACTGTCGGAAACTAAGTCGGATCTCCGTATCTTGTCGGATCGTTAATCCTTTTAAAAGGATTTTGCCCATCTCTGTGTATAATAATTAAAATTGACGTGTGAGGACTATAAACAATGCTTTTATTAAAATATCTCCTCTTGTTTTTATATACAAAAATGAATTGAAATTAATTGGACGTAAATAGCAAGGCATCTATCCATTCAGTGAAGCAGACATTCATTCCTTTGGTGGTCGCCTTCACTCTTTAATTAGGCAAATATTTGGCCTAGAGTGTGGCTTCAAACCCCGGGCGTCCCATTGTCCCTTTTTGAATGGCTTCCTGTACTGACTGACTGTCTCTTTTATACTTGAGCTTCATTGAAATAAAAGACAAATATTTGTACCCGTCTGTGGTCTCTATCTGTGTCTATCACCTGCTCATCGTAAATTTTAGGAAAATTTGCCAAGCAGCCACCTTAGGTGGCCTGTTAGAGAGATTTTTACATTTCTATTTACGGTACATTTATTATTATTTTTACAAAAATTTCATTATAGAATAAAATTTTTTTTTTAAATAAAAAACCTGATTCCTGCTCAAGGAAAAAAGATTGATGTGTCGAACAAACTTGTGTAACTAAGTTTTTTTCTTTTTTTTATTATACTATTCCTGCGTTTTTTTATTTTACACAACTTCTCTTATCCTCGGTAATTGAAATCGCACCATATTTTTTAAAAAATAATTCTTTCCAGGTGCCTCCTTGTACAAAAAGAAAATATATTCTTGAAAAATCCGGGATTTTTGACTGATTGAGAGGAATGAAAAAAATTTCTCACTTGTGTTGAATCTCAATTTTGTTAAATGACTCGAAGAAATCTTCAAATTTAGATTTATTTTCATTCCACTCATAAGGATTTAAGTTAGTTTTTCACTTGTGTTTTTTTATTATTATTTTGTTAGAAAATTAGGGGATAAGAGGTCATTCTGAATCCTGGAACATTAAAATAAACCTCCAAGGGAAACGAGATAAATATCTTCTATATATATATAAATGAAATGGAAAAAACATGTATATATACGTATATGTATATGTTCTATAGAAATCCACAATTTTCAATGAATCTATTTGAAATTAAGTACACATATAGTACATGGACCTGGGAGTAAGGTAACGTAGTAATAATTTGAATCTCTTAAATATTTTGGAAAATTAATTATAATCAAATTTCTTCAATATGGGAAAAAATAGACAACTTGGCTTAGAAATTAGAGAGGCAGGTAGTTGCTCTGTTACCAGCTTTCTGGGTATACGACATGGAGCTGTGGGAGGAGATACACAGCAGCTGAAAAAAAGAAGAGAGCGCGCATACGACTGACCCTTTAAACAGTCTTAAATAGACCCTTTTGTGCTGTGCCCAGTCGGTACTCTCGCTTGAACTCAAAATCCTTCTTTAATATCTTAACGCTTGCATTGCAACAAGAAATATCTCAAATTAGAATAAACTTGCCCGCCGCAGGCGGGCAAGGGGTTCAGAGGGCGCAGCCCCCTGACTAGGCGGAAAACTCGCCGAAGGCGGGCTTTGCGACTAGTAATTTTATAAATGGAGAATGTAGACCTATTGAGAGGACATATCAGATGAATTAGTATTAGTATCTTAAAAAATATGTATGCTATAAAACCTCTTTCATTATTATTGAAACATTGTCACATATTTAAACTTTTATCCAATTAAAAAGTAAATTTATCACTAATGACGTTATATATTATTGTTATTATTATAATAAAATTTTATATTCAAAATTTAATATATTGATTCTAAAAACAAAGCTAAATATTTGCCTAATTAATGACAAACGAGTTGCAAAATTCGAACCATCCGAGTTAGTCTACTAAAGTGAGAGAGAAAGAGAGAGAGGAGGACCAATAAAATTTAAAGGATTAATTTTTTTTTTCTCTTTATCTTTTTCGGGAGTCTAATGGTCCAGGTGTGTGGAGGACTTGTTTCTTCAGGTGGAAAGAGAACCATTAAATCACAAAAGAAAGCACCCAGGTCGCTAATCCGATTCTAACCCTTTAAAAAAAGGGGCAATATTTTCAAATACGACGTTGGAAATATTTACTAATATATAATATACCTTTTGGAGAGAGATGAAGGTGAAAAGATTTATTTAATCGTTTTTGAAGAGGAGGGGGGATGAGTTTTTGGACCGCCCACCCTTTCTTACTTTCGAGAAAAGATATATTTTCTTCTTCGTTGCCTTTTTACACCGCTGATTCGGAATTGGCAATGCTATCAAGCCAGCTCGTGCCGCTACCTGAAGGGAGAAAGAATATAGGTGTGTTAGACCGATAGAAATAGAAATAAAAATAAAAGGCTCTACCCTCACCACCATCATCTCATCAGCTCTACCCTAGGTCCATACGATCGCTTGCGACTGGGGAAGGAAGCTATTGCCTGTCTCCCTTCGATCCGTGTTAAATTCTTGTAGATTATTCCGTCGATGTTTTAATTAAAACTAAATATTAACCGTTTTAATACAGACACCTTTGAGCTAGATAGATATAGAGCGATGATTTTATTTTTTACTTGTCAATTTTTTAATGGAACTGCAGTCATTCCTGGTTTCGACCCTTTCTGAGGCATTTAAGTACTTTTACTTTTCACCAAACACTCAGCAGCATTTTTCTGGCGTTCAGATATAATTAGTTCTTTAATTTGCACTCCCCAGGGCTATAAATTTGAAGACTCTTGCACTCTTAGGACAGATTCTTTTAAGTTGAATAATTATCATCATTTGCAGATTACCCAGTCGATGTTTTAATTAAAGCTAAATATTAAAACAGACACCTTTGAGCTAGATAGATACCATATAGGGCGATGATTGTACATACATAGGTAGGGTCAAAAAATGTATTCTCACAAACTGAAGAGTTCGGAATTCCTCTAGGACTATACTTGTCCAGTCGTTAATTTTAAAAAATCTAATAGCTTGCTTCTGCAGAAACCACGAATGTAGGCCTATTAAGGGGGTTGAGGAGGTAGATGTTACGCATGTTTTTCCCGATAATAAGGCGTTGTGTTTCTTATAAAGTAAGCCAAAAAAAACACATTATAAAAATTTGTCAAGTGATGTAAGAGTAGTAGCCAATAATTTAATGCATTTGGTTGATTTTCATTGATCTTTTAAGAATGAATACTTTATAAATGTTATTATATATTTTGTATCTTTTATAAAAGCATATAAATATATGTCCAGATATAGACTAATAGGGGATCGGCTGTTAGACTAGCCTGCCATCTTTTGCAAGAGTGCTGAACTATTTGACACATAACTTTTAAATATACCCAGTATCTACTAAGCTTATTTTAAAATGTTCTTATTTAAGATTTTTGGGACAGATTGTTTTTTGTATTTGCTCGATAACAAAAAAATTAATTTCCTTAATTTTTTTATAAGTCATTATAAAAATTATAACTTTCTGCCCCAATAATGTATAATTCATTAAAAAAAAACGCATTGAAAAATTCCTTATAAGAGTCTAGTTTTTTTTTAAGTACGTTTGGACGCCGCTCCTACACCCCCTTAATGGAAAAACTCGCTAGGAATCTATATTGTCTATTTTTGATCAACCAAAGACTAACTGATTTATACACCTGTTAGTAATTGATCCGATTAAAAAAAAAAACTAAGTCATTAGATTTTCTATTACTCCCTAGTATTCTAAAGCAATAATACAAAATACCAGAATTTTTAAATTTACTCATAAATAATTTTATTATCCATTTTAAAATTTACTGAGCCTTGACAAAAGGACATAGATACTCGTGATACATGTATCTTTGTGACAAAGATAGTATATAAATAAAAATATCCATTAGAAGGAGGTAATCTTTTACCTCAAAGATTTATTTCCCTGTTTACTCATCTGAATATTAATATTAATTAATTTTACGAGAATAGATATAAATCTTTATTTTTATAATAAATTACCTTCTTAAAAATAAAAGCTGCATATTCAATTAAATTTTTTTTTTTTTTTTTCAAACATCTAGTTGGTTTTCTTAAAAAAAATTTGAATTTTCTATGGCTTTTTAATAAAATTATTATGCAAATAATTTTTTTTTTTTTGTTTATTTCGATTGATGTATTTTGATTCATCTACAAATATATATATATATATAATTAATTATATATTAATTAATTCAAAAAGAAATTGAAGATAATTTGAATAAGAATACAAGCACACAGAATATCCGGATACCTAGAGATCCCGAGTTCCATCCCCCTCCGACCACATTCATAAATGGACGATGTTATGCATAAAGGAACCAAGCGCAAATAACCTAAATCTGAGATGTACAATTGTAAACAAAACCAAGAACTTTTATCAAGGAAGGGTTGCAGGAGCAGAGACTGGCAGCCAGATTTCTTTCTTTAAATATTTTTATTGGGCCGACGTTTCGGTCTCGATAGAGGCCATCTTCAGGGCCCAATAAATGTCAAGTAAATATATAATATTTGCATTAGGCAGCTATGCGTGATGATGCTCATCAGGTGAGAGATCTTTCCCCTGATGAGCATCATCACGCATAGCTGCCTAATGCAAATATTATATATTTACTTGACATTTATTGGGCCCTGAAGATGGCCTCTATCGAGACCGAAACGTCGGCCCAATAAAAATATTTAAAGAAAGAAATCTGGCTGCCAGTCTCTGCTCCTGCAACCCTTCCTTGATACAACTCAACAGCCACAACTACATTACCAAGAACTTTTTTTCTTGTTTTATACAAAAAAAAATGCACATAGTATTAATATTGTGATTTAAATAGAGGTAGATCTTTTTCCCTACAAGATGGGCCGGTCTTATCTCAATTTCGACCATAATGACGCTTGGTTCCTTTCAAGGGCGGATCCAGAGGTGTTTCTCGGGGGGGGGGTAATCTGATGTGACTCGTCGCACAGCACACTATTTTTTTTAATTTCGGTAATTTAAAAGCGCATTCTGTACTTGTTTGCCAGAATATAAATACACATCAAATTTTTAAGTATTAATTTTAAAAATTTTACATTAAAAATAAATTTTTTTGCGAAAAAAACGTATTTTTGAATCTCGGGGGGGGGGGGGGGTAGTTCCCCTTTACCCCCCCTTGTATCCGCCCTTGGTTCCTTTATGCATAACATCGTCCAAATAAAAATTTATGTGACACCCAGATCAAAACTTTTGAATTTTATTATCCGATTAAAATATAGCCTACCTGTATAAGTAAAATTTGTTATATTTTATTCTCTTTTGCGAATTTATTCTTATGAATTGAAGTGATTGATTTTATCTTTTCTCAAGATGGCCTTTCAAGTAAGTAAGCAGCCTAGGAGGACAGTGTTTGAAAAATAGATCAATTGGCTAACTCAACAATAATGAAACATTAGAATTATTTTTTGTAAAGAGATTGCAAAAATAGTTTTTTTTTTTTTTCTTACTGATGGAGATTTTTTTCCCCTCTGTTGAATAAAATAGACTGTCAGCCGTAGGAGAAGGATCTAAATTGAAGGTAATATTGCTGGCATGTCCTGACAAGCCATCTTTAGTGAGCAGTCATTCTAGTCCCGATGCCAGAATTGTTCCCAGGCCTCCAGGGTCACAATTGCCCCGGGGGTGCCAATGTCACACGCATCCACGCACACAATTCTTGACAGCAGCCAAAAAACCAAAAACTCCCCCTCCCCCCTACATCTTACATAGAAAGTGCGACCCCGGATTCAATGCAATTGCCAACGAACAAATGTTATTCTACTCAAAGGACTTGCTTGCTTGCTCCTTAGACTCTCTTCTAAGTATTTTATTTTTTTGTTTATCAATATTTGAGATTAAACATTGCATGCTTGGATTGATCTTACTTTTTTTTTTCAAAAGAAGAATGAAATCTTTTGTTTGTTATTTCAAATTGTCTATTGAACCATTAAAAAATAATAAGATTCTTTTACCCCACTTATTTTTTCGATTCTTTTCTTCATGGATGGGTATATGGTATTATGAAATTGATTATGAGCAACAATTTAATATATTACATTTTTTTGAAATTTATAAACAAACAAAGATCAAGTACTTCTTGTCAATGGCGTAATTTCAATTTTATCTTGGGGGGGGGGGGGGCATATTTTTTTTTCTTGGAGGGGCAAACTTTTTTTTCTTAAAATTTACTTACAAATAGGTACTCAAATTTGGCCAAAAGATAATTAATTTAATTAATTGTTTAATTTTGAATAGTTTATATACTCGTAGATGTATTTTGAAATATTTTATTTGAAATAATATAAAATTATATAAAAATCAGAGCCCTTGGGGGGCAGATGCCCCCCCCCCCAAATGGCGCCACTGCTTCTTATCGGGGTACTCCCTGACCTCTAACATTAAATAGTTTATATATTCAAAGCGAAAAATTACTATTTATTAACCATGCATGTCCAATATTTTTGTACCGGCATGCACAAATTCTCTTCGGCGCCACACGGCTCAAGCATGCTTGTGTATGCCGAAAATTAACTTAAAAATGTCAAACTTGGAAGGTTATTTATTCGAAGATAAAAAGAAAAACAGTACTCACTTGCTTTAACTAGAGACACAATAAATATTAATATTCCAATTGAAATTTTAAATGAATTAATATATATATTAAATAAATATCAAATGCTAAGACGTCTTTAAAATGGCGGAGAGTTTTGCATGTGCATGATTAAATTTCAATCAAGCATCAAGAGATTTGCATAATTAAAATGCTTGCTCAAAATTCTCCTGCAGACGCTACAGTTTGCTTGTACAAAAAGATTGCACGTGCATGCTTGTCAAGTTTGCAGTTACTTGGGTAGCCGCCTTTAAGCAGACTTATATACGTACAAATAATACTTGAATGGTCCCTTACATTTGAAGTGACAATCAAAGTCTGATCTAAATTTTTTTTTTTTTTAACACTCACACTTTTTTCTCACTCACGCTCACACACACACATTCACACAATCTTTTCGGCAACTTAGGCTATTTAAGACTTTGACGATAACAGTATTAATATACCTATTGGGGGTCCAGGCAATTTCTATTTAAGCCATTTGGTATCCAAATTGGACTGCCTGGGGTCCGAACCCTCGACGTTCGGTATTGAAGGTAGGCACTGATCTAAAATTTATTTAAAACACTATTTCACGATCAATTTCAAACATCATAAAGACGTATTCTCAGCAATTTTTCCAGCAATTGTATAGCTTGCGTTTGACTATTTCACACCTTTGGCAACTGTCATGTAACTTAAGAAATTGGTTTCAAGTTAACTCAGGTTTATTGGTATAAATATAATTTGATTGCGAAAAAAATTAAAAGCTCCACTAACCTTTCGTTTACCCTTCAGTTCCTAGCCCAAGGCTTATTGTTAGAAGAAAATATTCTTAATTCTCTAAGTATAATAGAAATGATTTAACTTATACATGCACGTGCCATAAAAACCTTTTCTTCTATATATTCTTAGATTAAATTTTTCTGAATGAAAGCGAGAATAAATTTTTAATCGGATTCATTTCATCACTTTTAATTGAATTTCTTTATACACCGTTATAAAATTTCAATTAATTGATTGATATTCGGAGAAATCCAACTAACTCCTTCACCCAGGGGTCTCAACATCATTTTTCTCCTGATAATAGACAACGAAGTACAGGGTGACAAAAAGTAAAAAAAAAAAGTACAATTTCAATTATCTTCTTTTTCTTTTTTTCACCTTTTTAAAATTCAATCAATGCGATGCGATTCTTGGAAATCTCAATATTCAATTATCGAAGGTTTTTTAATCATGCGTAGCAAAACTTGTCAAGGGTGTTTAAGGAAATGTGATGAGTTGGAAAGAAAAAAAAAAAAATTATAGGAGAAGATGCTATAACGAGAGAGAGAGAGAAAAGTAATGTTACACTATTTTAGAATTCAACCTATATATTATGTATGAACTATTTCATGTTAAATTATGCCAAGTAGGCCAACTTTTTGTAGATCATCATTCAATAGGATGAAAGTGTATAAATAGGTGAATCGACAAGTTCTCATAGAAGATGTTAAAATATTCCAGACGAATGATAAATTTTTTTTTGAATCATTCACAAGTTTGATATGAAAAAAATTGCATCTTTTTATCGAATTTCAAAAAAAAAAAAAAAAGAATATCATTTCCTATTCTTTTTACTTACAATCGATCTATCAAATTAATTTCAAATCTAAATAAAAAACTATATAAATAGACCTATTAATTTAAATAAATGAGCTCTTTCTTTTCAAAAAATTTCTATGAAGCCTATAAAGAAATACCAAAAAATTATGGCTACATAATTTTAAATTTTTTTCATCTAGAGATCGATATTTTTTTTGTAGTTGAAATATTTATTTCAAAAAAATTCATGAATAAATATTATCTGAAATCGTTTTGGCATTAGAGCATCTTCCTTTCATGAAGCCTATAGATTCTTGAAAAGATGTTTTGGCTCTTACGTTTTTTTTTTTTTTTTTTTTACCTCGTTCATTAGAATATGGGTAAAAATTATTATTCTTAATTAGGCATTTTTTTAATGTATATATTTTTAGATCTATTTATGACAAAAGTCAGTCTAATAACGTCAAACGTTTTTAGTTAATAATCTATCTTTCTTTCCTCAATGATTTAAATTTAACAAGAAAAGCGAAGAAAGAATGCTTATACTATTTCTAAACAAGCTTCACCCCCCACTCCTATCTCAGGGTGTTTTCTAAATAAACAAATGCATCCCCGATGTTTGCGTAGTTTGGCCAATGCTTGTATGCAATACATTCACACATACTATGTCTAATTGCATACAATGGTGGTGGTCGGGTACCGGAGCCACCCTCGACGCATGAACGGACGGACATCTTTCCCCATCTAAGAAAAATACTTTTTTGTGTTCTATTTGTTAGTTTAGTAGGAAGAACCATCCGTTTTTGGAAAAAGGAGGTTTAGATTTATGAATTTGTCAAAAAAAGGAACAACAACTGGGTTAAAAAGAAAAGAAAAACGGTTGTGATGGATGGAAATAAAGAACCGGTCATTAATACATTTAAATAAATTATAAGTTAAACAGTTTTTCTATAATTCTTTAGTTTTTTTTTTTTTTTTTTTTTTTTTTTTTAATTAAATTAAAACTTTTGGAAGGGAAGAAATTAATCCGACGATATAATTGAGTGAATTCTCATAGTCTTTTTTTCTTCTTCCTTCTTCGCCTTAATTCCTCGGTGCGGGGTCGGCGGAGGGGGTTGGGGTTTTTGAGACCGGGAAGGAATAGAACAGGCCGGCCCGTCGCATGGTCTGACGCCTGTTGAAAATATAGAAAGAAAGAGACTGTCATGCAGAGAAAAGAAGTTCTACCAGTCCCAGCTAGAGCAGCTCGTGGTCGCTATCCACGTACCCACAAGATGTGGGCCCTTGACCAAATTTATGTCATAAAAGCTAATAAGTATAATTTATTCAGAATTGTTAACATTGCTATTAGATAGACCTCTTTTTGATCAACGACCAGTGCTTCTTAAAGGTGGAATTCCGAGCAACGCGACAGAGCGGCAGCGTCAATAGCGTCACTGCAGCCGCGGCACTGCCGTGACGTCATTGCCGCTCTGGCGGCAGCGACACTGCCTCGTTTGCTCTCTAACATTTTTTAGGTTAGGACAATAGGTCGCGTTTGTTTACTGACGCTGACATCGGAAGCCACAAGAGCGACACTACCACCGCGACACTGTCGCGGCTGCAGTGACGCTATTGACGCTGCCGCTCTGTCGCGTTGCTCGGAATTCCACCTTAAAGTAGTGAGCCGCAGCCCCCTAGGGGATCATACATTACCAGCAGGGGAAGGGTTGTAACAAATGTAACAATGTACAAATAAATTATTATTATTAAATAAGTTTAAATACTGGGATTATAATTATGTATATAATTTCTATTAACATTAGTAAATCCATCTGAATTTACAAAAAATAGAGAAGCCGAGAGATAGTAACTTGGGTTCCAAGGGGGCCGCGTTTTCAAAAATTTTAAGAAATACTGAACTATATAATTAAAAATTTTGCTTGACCTTTTTTTTTAAACAAACTTTTCCCATATATTATAGGCTACTTAAAATATTTGTATTGTTTTTTTTCTGACTTATATCTCTTCTGTTTTTTTCGTTTATTCCATCTTCTCAATTCGAAACTATATCAGTGATTAGAAAATTTAAGTACAGAAATTAGCATAACCTGAACTAGTGATTATTATTAGGCACAGTCCCCAAGTTTAAAAATCTATTCAAATTGTTCTTTCGTCTTCTATGCGGGGTCGGCATTTTAATTTTAAGGACCGAGTTAATTCCTCGTTTGATGAGAGTGGGGGAGATTACCCTGTCTAGTATAAAGTTGTCGGAATAAATTATATCCTTAGTTTAAGCTACTCGTAATCACCATTACCACAAATGCGAGTCTTTTAGGGTTTAGGGACAAATATAATTATATTTAGTTTCAAGCTTAAAATGCCTTGGTTCATAGTATTAATACTAGGTTATATAAATATTTCCAAACCAATTCTTAAATTGCGTATTTATATTGGTATGCTTTTAAAAAGATCACTTTTGATTATTTTCCAATTGTGTTATAATAAGGCGCGATTGCAGATGTTTATCCAGTTCCCCAAAATTGGAAAATCCGTGACACATATGTCATCAATTGGTACCGATTTCAAGAAGACAAATTGTATTGGTCCGATGTCACTCGGCCTTTGGCCCCCGAGGGCAGTAAAATCTCGCCCCTTGCTTTACATCTGTACTCTCACCATTATACTACTACCTTCTCCTTCTTCTTTTTCTTCAGCTGCTGCTATTTAATTGATCGAATTTAGTGGCTGTTTTGTTAAAAGGCGGATCCTGTTCTTTTGTACACGAACGTCTCAACGCTTACAGTCGTGTGTCCGAAGCAAGATATTACAAAAACACTTTGTAAAGGGAGAAAGGGGAGGGGATGCACCCTAAGGAAACCCCAAAATATTTGTGAAAACCAAGAGTGCGCCCTCCAACACTTTTGTCCTCGAGGAGCTCCTTGTCCCTTCTTCTTCATCTCCCACCACACACCAGCAAGCACCTCTTCCAGTAATTAGATCAAAAAATGTGACATGAGCCGAATGAAATTTTTGCAACTCTCCGGTTCGATAACGTTGAATAAGATGCGCGAAAAACGATAAAAGGTGCCGAAGAGCTTCTTCTTCCTTGACGAGCCATTAAAAGACACCTCAAGAGAGAAGAAGAGGAGCTTAAGTGAAGATTGAGACGCTCTACTAAACACCCTTCAGCCAAATCATTCCAATCCTTAAGAATTTTTTCTTTTTTTTTACACTCTGATAATCAAATAAATTTTGAAAAGATATTGTTATCTTTATAAAATTTTCCTCTTTCATCTTTCAATTTACTAATTTTTATTATATTTAATATGAAGTGCCGAGAGCTGGAATCTTAAAAGCAGAAGACATTAATTTCTAAATAACCTACATGAATATTAGAATTAACGGTATTGTTATTAATTACGTTGTTCTCTTGATTATGTGGATGATGAAAACGAGACCATCGAGCTACTAATTTGTTCTCTGATTTCCTAAATATTACTTTTACACTCTCTGAGAGACCAGCCTCCAAAAAAATTTCATGCCAAATCACGGGAAAAAAATTTGGTGTGATGGTGACACAGGACACAACTTTCTCTTCCCTTCGGCAATCGAAAGTTGTATTCTGTGCTTGTCACACCAGATTTTTTCTGTCGACATATATTTAGTTTCCGACAGTATGTTACATTTGAATTTAAAATGTAAAATTTATAAACTTGAAAATATTTAAATTTTGTTACCATTTCTCCTAAGAGTAAAGTGTGCTTCAAAAGATTTCAAGGACAAAATGAGAATATACATTTTAAAAAGCATCTAAAAAATAAATGATTTATGAATTTTATCATAATCGTTGGAGCGAATTTTGAGAAAATCGAGAAAAACTGAAAAAGTACATCAGTAAATTACTAGTACTTTTTGGCCGATTTTTTTCAAATGCTTCGTGTTACGGCCCAGAGAGGTGCTTATCTTACAACATAAAATGTCAACCTCTTAGCTCTTTTCGTTCTTGAGATATTTTATTCACACACACACACACACATAGACAGACCATGTTGCAAAAATCACTTTTTTGGATTCAGAGGACTTCAAAACGTGTATATCCTTCAAAATCTTGATATCGAATTTTCGACATGAAACTAATACTTTCTCTCTATATATTAACATATATAGGCAAGAGAAAGTAAAAAATAATGACAAACTGTAGCTTTTTCATTAGATTTTATTTTAATGTTATTACTTAATAATTTTGAAAAATTTTACAAAATAAATTATTTTAATTAGTCTCTCGTTTAAAAAAAATTTTAACGTATTGAGTGTGAATGAACTAACATCGGGTTAAGTTGTCAAGTCTACATAAAGTAGTGTTCACACTGAGCCGCCTGTCACTCTGATGAAAATCTTGTGAGGGTCACCTTTATTGATAATTAAATTCTGATCTTGAATCGAGAGTAAGTTTCCAGGTGATACACGCTTTATGAAAACAAGCCAACCAATCTTCTATATAAAAAAAAATCTCTAAGATTTTTAAATAGTAATTTTAGTTATAAAAAATAAAATTATCATATGAAAAGACCATATTGGTGAAGCAGATTTTAAGTCACGCCATCAACTAAACAAATTTAATTTTACTTTATAATTTAATCCGAGGGGTGAATTTCAAATCAGGTGTGTGCCTTAAGCAACCGAGATATCATCAAAGCATATCATTCTATGTATTTATTTATATTAATAAAAGGGGTAGTTTAACGATCTTACAAAGAAGAAAGTGTTAAATAATTTTTTTTTTTCATTTTCAATAAAAAATTTATAGATAGTTCATAATATCTTTACCACAAATAAAATTTTTATTTATAATTTTGAAACAGGACAAGTTCTTGAATAAATTATTAGTTAGAGTAATGACTTGCTTTTTTACTTTCTCTTACCACTATTCATATGTTAATATATATAGAGAGAGAAAGTATTGGATTCATGTCAAAAATTCGATGTCGAGATTTTGATGGATCTACATGTTTTGAGGTCCCCTGAATCCAAAAAAGTGGTTTTCGCGACATAGTCTGTCTGTGTGTGTGTGTGTGAACAAAATATCTCAAGAACGGAAAGAGCTAGGAGGTTGAAATTTTATATTTAAGTTAGGCACCTCCCTGGGACGTGACACGAAGCTTTTGAACAAAATCGACCAAAGAGTACTAGTACTTTACTAATGCACTTTTTCAGTTTTTTTCGATTTTCTTTAAATTTGTTCCAACGATTTTTTTTTAAATTCAAAAATCAATTATTTTTTAGATTCTCAATAAAATGTATATTCTCATTTTGTGATTGAAATCTTCTGGAGACTACTTTACTCTTGTACTCCATAGAAAAGATAGGAGAAATAGTTGCCATGGCAACAAAATATAAATATTTTGCCATACTTATAAATTTTACATCTTGGAAAATGTACTTTACTGTCGGAAACTAAATACATGTCGACACAAAAAATCTGGTTTGACCAGCACAGTACACAACTTTCGATTACCGAAGGTAAGAGAAAGTTGTGTGCTGTGCGCCAGTCACATCAGATTTTTTATTTATTTAATTATAGCTATCAAAAATTAACGTTATTATTTTTTTTTTTAAGTTATTTCAGAGTGAACAAACACTTGAATTTAATTTATATATATTTTTTTGTTTTCAGTTATGGAGCATCTTTGTAAAACCCTTGTTGTCTGATCAATTTCTGTACATCCAGAGGAGCACACTAGAAGAAAAGTTTTGGAACTATTTAAATATTAGGTATATTTAAAAAAATATTTAATTTTTCCGATATGATATTGTATTTATAATTTTTACTTTCTCTTACCCTATATATGAAATATATAGAGAGATTGTTTGTTTAGGGTCTTTGGGCAGCTAAAACCTTCTCGATTTATTTTATTTGGTAGGCAATTCAATTGGAATAAATTTGTCTCTGAATATTTAAAATTATACATTTTTTTTTTCTATTTTCATTTATTCGTTCCTGCAGCCTTTGGACACAGTGGTAGAGTACTCTCTTGTGCTGTGAGTCAGGCGTTTGCTTCCCTTCCCAATCGACAAAAATGTATTTCAATGGAAGGGAATATCGATAAAAATGAATAGTAACTAGATCTCTATAGCCCTAGATGCCAAAAAATCTTTAAACGAAATAATAAATGGGTAGTCATCCAAGTATTTATTATTTAATGAAATTTTTTCTTTTTTTAGTCCTCCCCCTCAGCAATAAACAGTAAAATTATCGTTGCATTAACCACCCTGGCGTAGTTGCTAGCGTGCTGGCCTTCTATACCAAGGGCCGCTTGTTCGGATCCCATGCAGTCTATTTTATTTAAGCTATTTAGATACCAAATGGCTTAAATAAATATGCCTGAACCCCCAATAGATATACTAATAAAATACGAGTATCGTAAAAAGTCTTATATGGCCTAAGTTGCCGAAGAGGCTCTGTGTATGTGTGTGTGAGTGGGAAAAAAGTGTGTGTTAAAAAAAAAAAAATAAAAATAATGATAATTCAAAACCTTCACTGTCCAGATATACTATTGGGGAATTGTATATAGGCCTATATAAGCAAATCCTCTCTGAATCTGCTTAAGTATTAGGTGGGAATAGGGACCCGCGATAGGAAAATACACTATTACAAAGAAATAGCCTATATGAACCTGATACCACCAACAGAAGCGCCTCGGTAACCTAAACTTGAAGATGTCACTTAGGGTTTCCAGATGCAGGTCCCGACACTCGCTTAATCCAACTACCAATTTTATCTTTAGTTTTAATAATAATTTTTTTCATATAAGATAGCAAATTTGCGAGATATGTTTGTTAGCACAAGCTAAGATTGTGCAAAATTGCACCTCCTGGAGTCGAACCAGGACCTGCACGCTTCCACGTCGGGTGGACTACCCTAATCCTAGGTTCGACTCCAGGGGGTGAAATTTTGCCCAATCTTAAATACAAACATATCTCGCAATTTGCTATCTTATACGATATATTGACCGGCTAATGAACAGTCTTTTTGAGCATTGGTTGAAAAAATTTCTCTACCTAGTTAATAATTTATTTCGTCTCTGATTTTATGATATATTAGTCTACATTAAAAAAATTCAAGCCTTTTTCTACTTCTCTGCCAAATGCTCTATTCATTTTTTGTTGACCCCCCTTTAATATAAATAAACATATGCTGTACCTATGAATATGCATATGCGAATTAAAAACTGCAAGCTGCAAATGATTGCGATCTCCCAATATGCAGTTCACTGAATAGTTCAAAAAGGAAGAAAATAGAGTTAGCAAGCCAAGCTATCAATAGCTCAAGTGTACTAATATTTATTCTCCAATCGAGAGAGTACGTAACATTTCCAAATATTTATTCACTCTTAATATCTGATTAAGTTGTGTTGTTGATAGAGAAAATATTTGATGGCCGAATGGGATAAGGCAATGTTTGTCATCAAGATCTGCCCCGGGGATTTTTTTTCTTTTTTCTCCGGGTGCCATTGTGCACAATTTGAGGGCCCCCAGGGCGTGGTGGGGGGCTCGCTCCTATTCTTCTTCTCGTCTTTTTCTACGAGAGTAAACGTTTGGCCAAGCAAAAAGGCCGATCGGGCTCCCCACCCCCACTCCACCTATTGAAAAATAAGATTTGAATCTTCTATTGAATTTATAAAAAGAGAGAGAGAAAAAATAGAAAAAGAAATATCTCAATAAATAAATAATAATAAATAAGAATGATATATGAATAAAAATTTAAATCATTATCAATTTATTCCTTTAAAATGACGAAGAGAACTCAAAAGCAACTGGAATACCCTTAAAATTTATATTATTTCATACCTATATGTCTCACTACAAATTTATTCATATGTTACTCATTTTCTTCTTTCTCTTAAAATATGTAAATGACGGTCACATGTTTAAAGAAAATATATTATTTTTGTTTATTTTAGACCCTTATTTTAATAGAACTTGGATCTACTTAGAAACGTTTAAACACATTAAATACAAATATTTGAATATGGTAAATAACCTCGTCTCAATAATATTAATACTAGTCCTTATTTATAAATAATTTCGAGACTAAATAAATTTTAATAAATTTCATAAATAGAAAAACCATTTCTTTTGGGCCATAGCACAATGACAGAAGTCTTACTCATTGTGCTAGGGGTCAGAAGTTTGCTTCCTGTTCCAAGTTTTGATGCAAATTTTTCTAAATTACATTGGAAACAAATTAATTTAGAAAAATATAACCTGCCGAAAGCCCGAAAAGAAAATATTTGGCGTGATAATCCATTTAATGTAATAAAAAAAAACTAAATAATTAAATATAACATTTTTCTTTAGCTTTAGAATAGGATTTATGATGATTTCAAGATGCCCTATTGATATTTAAATATATACATTATAGTACTTTACATCAGGGGCATATGTAGAATTTTTTCGGAGGGAAGGGAGGGCTCGAACCCATTTTTAAATATCCCCCCTCCTCCCTAATCACAAAATTTTTACAAAAATACTAGATATACGTGAGCCCCTAAGAGCTCGGTCCCTTTCAAAGTCAATTTTTTTTTTTAATCCATATTTTACCATTTTTATCTGACCCCGGAGAGGCCTGGGCCCTCTCTAAGACAAAAGTTTTATTTAAAAAAATGCTGATATATTAATATATTTCATTTTTTTAATTTCTTTTATTTATGCGACTTTTTCAACAAAAATATAGTATAGATATTGGTCATATACATATAGCGTATATATGTAATTATATAGATTTGAAAAATTTCTGGGGGGAGGGCCCGGGCCTCCATCGGCTCCCTCCTTTTATACGCCCCTCCTTTATATACATTATGAATTTAAATATTTACATTATAGTAACCAGAATAAAGTTCAGAGAGAGATTTAATATTTGTTCATTGTTTAGTAAAGAGCCAAATGGATTTTTGAAGGAAAGTCCTTCCTGGATAGTACTTACTCGTCACTGAGGGTAGAACGGAGGAGATTATATTCATAATATATATTAATATTATCTCAAAATTAACCTTTTTTGAATGAGAAGGGGAAAAAGTTATTCAAAAGACCCAAGGTTATTATTCTCTCTCTCTCTCTCTCTCCCTCTCTCATAAGGGGAGAAATTGGTTAAAACGGTAATCCCAAAAGAGACTGCAAATAAAAAAGAAGGAGCATAGAATTCTTAGTTTGGTCCTTAATCTGCGGGGGTGGAGAGGCCAGTCATTTCTTCTGCATCTGCCCATTGGAGAAAGAAGAAGGAATTGAAATCCAATCAAGTGTGAACTCTGGGGGGGGATACAAAAGGGGATGACTGCTGGGGTTTTGCAATGCCCCGTCCTAAATCAACATTCAGAAAAAAAAAATAGAATAAAATAGAAGAAACGAGTGGGAAACCCTCTGGCCAGCCAGAATTTCCACCGCAGTGGCATTCATTGTGGGCTGAATGAATATTTTATTATTAATATTTAAAGAAATATCTCCGGGCTATTTCTTCTTTTCTTCTTTGTATCTTTTTTTTTTATAAAGGAACCGAAACGCTTAATGGATGGCATCGACATTATGTAAATGGATTTTGATGTTCAACGGTGATACGAAGGAGAGTTTATTTATAAGATAGGGGGAAAAAAAAATTTACTTGACATTATTTATTTACTAATTTGTTTTGGGAATATTTTAAATAAAAAAAAAAATTCACTTAAGGGAATACATTATTAATAAGATTTTAAAAAATAATTTGTTTTTCTCTATACTCTTTTAACGGAACTGTTGGCTTAGAACAGGGGTGGCCAACCTGCGGCTCTTTGAAGGATTATTTGTGGCTCTCGATAAATGTACCCGAGTTCCCTTTTCATTTTTGTCATGCATCTCAAAGAATATGTCAAGAGAAGTAAAATAAATTTGTTTAATTTTTATTAATATTTCACATATTTTGTACTTTATACTTTCTCTTACCTCTATATATGTTAATACTTATATAGAGAGAGAAAGTAGCGGTATTGGATTCATATCAAAAATTCGATGTCGAGATGAAGGAATATACACGAAGGATATACACGTTTTGAGATAACCTGAATACAAAAAAGTGGTTTTCGCGACATGGTATGTCTGTGAGTGTTAAATTTTAAGCATGAAGGAATTGAACTATGAGGCTGAAATTTTATATTTAAGTTAGACACCCTAGGGAGCGTGAAAATAAGCTTTTAATCAAAATCGGCCTAAAAGTACTTTACTGATGCACTTTTTCAGTTTTTTTTTCGATTTTCTCAAAATTCGATTAAAATTCAAAAATCAAAAAAAAAAAAAAAAAAATATTTTTTAGATGCTCTTTCAAATGTATATTCTCATTTTGCAATTGAAATCTTCTGAAGACCACTTTACTCTTGTACTTCATAGGAAAGATAGGAGAAATGGTTGCCATGGTAACAAAATATAAATATTTTCCCATGTTTATAAATTTTACATCTTTGTTTAATATATCTATTGGGGGTCCAGGCATTCTTATTTAAGCCATTTGGTATCCAAATGGCTTAAATAAAATCATCGGACTGCTTGGGGTCCGAACCCACGACTTTTCGTATACGAGGTTAGTACGCTAACCCCTACACCAAGCCCCGAGGGCGATTTTACATCTTGAATTCTAAAATACCGGCGGAAACTAAATATATGCCCGACACAAAAAATCTGGTATGACAAGCACACAACACAACTTTCGATTACCGAAGATAAGAGAAAGTTGTGTGTTGTGCGACCAGTCACACCAGATTTTATTTATATGTTTTCAATAAATATAATTTATGTAAAAAAAATTTTTTAATACCTTATTTCCATACCTGTTAAAAATTGCGGCTCGCGAAAAATTTCAAATTTTGAAAAATGGTTCGGTCTATCAAGGAGCTTAGCCACCCCTGGCATAGAAGAACATTAGCTTCTGGTGCCAAAGGTTAAGGGTTCGCATCCCGTCCCAGACGAAGAATTTATTTCAATTGATTTGGATACCAATCAAATGAATTAAATAGGGACGGGGTCTAAATGGCCTCGGATGCTGAAAAGACTTTGAATAAATCTACATCTTTTGGTATCCATTCCAAACAATAAAAATAGAATTTGACCAAATTTTATAAATTTTAAGCCTTTTATTTTTGTTATGTTGGTATAAAGTAAATACATCGTTTGGTATCCATTCCAAATAATAAAATTACGATTTGACCAAATTTTATAAAATTTTAGGGTTTTTATTTTTGTTATGTTGGTAGCACTTGTTCTTATTCACGTTTATCTATTTGTATCTGAATGGATCCATCCTAAAAAATTTCATTCCATGGCGGATGAAAATTACTAATATTAATAGATTTGTTCAGAGAGAGAGAGAGAGAGAGAATTTGCAAAACCCAATTTTTCAAACTAACGAGTTATAAAAGCTTTAATTTCGTTTGAAATCTCCCTTCCATTTTCCTGCATTTATAATTATTAATTCCCTTATAATGTCTATTACAGATAAAAAATTATTGATTTCTATATGAAATGTTTTCATATATCCTATTGCTTATTAGTTCCGGCCAATTGGAATAATAGAAAAGATCTGCTCTTTATTCACTACCTGACTCCCCTTTTATTTAAATAATAAAATGAAATCTTCCACTCCCACCTCAAATTCTAACTATTAATATAATTAAAGAAAGTTGGGTGGGAGACCTCCCCCCACTTTTTCTTTTAATTAATATAATATCATATAAATCTTTTCCCCCTCTCTGCATCCACTGCAGTCGTATCCCCCCTCACTAATTAGCCAATCACGGGGCTGTATTCTTTGGCGCCACTGTACACCTGCTTTGAAGGGAATACAAGACGCTTGCACAGATCAGTAGAGTGGGGATTCTTGACTAACAATGTGTCTGCGCTCGTTTCGCTAAGAAAACCGACGCGCTCTCATTTGATCGGCGGCCATCACGCCAGACAGCAGCCTGGGCCGTTCGCTCTCCTTTCTCAATCGTTTTGCTTAGGTATTTCGATTCAATATTACTTATTATTTATTTATTATACACTTTAAACATATAATATTTATAAATAACATAAAAATTCAACAATTCCTCAATATTTTTTTTTGAACCATATATGATTGCGTGGCATCGGTTAATATTTTTTGCTCTCTCTTACTTATTGGCAATTTCACATGGGCATATTTTATTTTATCCATTTTTTTAAAGTCAGATTCTTCATATACCATTTCAAACATAGTATGCTAAGGGTTCTTTTCTCTCGTAAGTCCATTTTGTCTTTAATTAATCTCTCTCACCAACGCTAATATAATTTAAAATTACTAACTAAAGAAATGAATATTTTGTAAAATACTGAGATATATTGTATAAATGAATATATTACTTGAAAGAGAAAGGCATTTTCAATATTCTAAGCCTATAGACTCGATCATACTTGTTCATATATTATAATATAGGGCTATATGATTGCCTTATATTTAAATAATATTTGAAGTGTGGAACGTTTTAATTTTGAAATGAATGCACAATAATTTACAGAGATTTTATTTTAGCCCTATGAGTATTACCTCTCGGTAGAGATTCTAGCTTTTATGTTAAGAAACTTTTACATTAAAAATCTTCGCTTTCATATTATAGCTCATAAAAATATTAAAATAATATTTAACATATTTAATGAGTATATTACTTTACTAGTCATGCAAATACCATCATGTGTTTACTTTGTACTAAGTCTTCGAATACTTAATCATTCTTTGTTCCTCGGTTAGATTAGAGATTTCGGGGCTGTCTCCTTATATATTAACTTGATCCACCAGTAGGCCTAACTTGTAAAACTGAATCGTATATTATTTGAATAATCATCGAATAGGTCTCCAAAACTAGGTAACTGAGAAAATCGAAAAAGTACATCATCAAAGTACTAGTCTTTGGCCGATTTTGCTCAAATGCTTAGTGTTGCTTGCCAAGGGGGTACCTAACTTAAATATCAAATTTCAACCTCGTAGCTCTTTTCGTTCTTGATATATTTTGTTCATAAACTCAGACCATTTTCCCGGATTCACTTTACTTACAATTAGTGGAGCTTCAAAAAGTGTGTTTTTGTCAAAATAGAATTTTTACATGAATCCAATAGATTCTATATATTAACATACTGAATATAAGTAAAAATTTAAATCTAATCTGGAACAAAATTTATTTATTTTTTTAAATTGTATGTTTAAATTTCAATTAACTAATCTACACTAAGGTTATACGTATAATATTAGTATTAGTGCTGTCTGAATGCTCGTAAAACCAAACTTCTTTTTTTTATTTAATAGAATTGCTAAGATTTCGATTTCATATTCCTATTTTCTTTAGGATATTTACAAAGAATTAAGTAGGCCTATCTAGTAAAAGTCTTCCAAAATTATTGTATCTTATTGATGCATTCAAAGAGGAAAAGCATTAATTTTGATTGAAAATTTTTCCTATCCACCTGCAGGTCACAACTTGTTTAATTTCTAGTGTCTTTTGCATTATACTTCCATAAAAGGCTTATTCTAAAAACGTCCATTCTTTTAAATTATTCATTACCTTAATAATAAATATTCATTTATTTATTATCAAAATAAAATTTGGCCTTGAACAGGGTTTAGGAAATTATTAGTTTTATTTCCTTATCAACATTTCTTTTAATTTAGATAATATTCACATCTTCATCATCTTAATAATTAAATTATTTTTTTCTAATTTCAATCATCAATTGCTCTTATCTAAATAAATGCGATTCAAGTTACTTTTTATTTTTCTAAATTTTCTCTAAGCTTAATAACTTTTTTCACAAGGGAATATAGCTTTACTATTTTTTTTTTTTTTTTTTTTTTTTTTTATATTTCGGCATCTGAGCCGAAGTGTAGTAAAAATATTTCACTTGATTCATGTAATTCATGTGATCCAGTCAGACTATTTTTTCTTTAAATTCTTTCAAATTTTCTTAAAATAAATCAATAATTGTAGTGTCCGTATGTCACAGTTCGTTTGAGCCACTTCCCGTTGGATTTTCGAAATAAAATTTGTGACCCTTAAAGACGACATTATTAAGAGTCCAATAAATACTTGGGTCTCAAATTCTATATAATGGGGACATTTGAAATCATTGGATTCTATTTCTATAGAACCCAATGTTTAGAGCAGGAGGGGCGGCTAGTAATATTTAATCTCCATATCAAATATGCCTATACTGTAGATGAGATTAGATAAAACAACGAAATTACAAACGACGAGTTCCGGGGGGGGGGAGTGGGGGCTGAGGGGTATGGAAATTTTTTTGAAAATTCCCCACTGAAATCTGCGTTTTTAGCTATCCTGAGTGGTGAAAAATATTATCCAAGCTTTTTAAATTAAAAAGGGGGGCCCAAATTTTTTTTTTTTTTGTTATTCATTTAAGCTCTTTTTCGGCAGGGAAGGCTATTTAGACCTATTCTATATATTTCTCATCGGATGACTCTTGCAACTTCCTAAATTCTATATATTTATTTCACCTGGATTGGTAGCCAATGGCCTAAAATTTATGATGTAGGGAAGTTGAAGAATAGGATAGCGCAAAAAACCGACTAATTTTTTTTTCAATCTCGTATGTCAATCAATATTTTAGTATATCATGTTTTAAGAGACCTCTCCAAAGATGAGCTCAAAAAAATTTTAAGAGTCGATCAAAATTTTAAAAAATTTCCAAATTCGTCAAAAATCGATTTTTTTTTCTTTTTTTAAATTTTTTTCTCGTTATGGTTGAATTTTATAGTTGAAAAAAAATAAGTTTCTCAAATTTTCAACTTAAAATATTAATTTTTAAAGGTCCCTCAAATTTTTTTTTAGTTTGCCTGCATTTCTTTCGATGTTTTCAAGCGACCTTTAATTAATCATATTAAAGATTTAATAAATTCTTATTTTCTTTTAATTAGTAAGATATCTGAGAAAATATAATCAATCGTACCTTAATTTGCAAATTAGCAAGTTATTAAAAAATTATATTTCAGTCTTTTAATCTTGGCCAGTTTCGTATTATATATTTTACCTTTGCAGTCGTATGTCGCCATTTAGGCGACATACTAATTTTTTTGTAGTCAAATTAAAGCCAAATAATATCATAATATTCATTAAAAACTGTCTGGGATCCGAACCCGCGACCCTTGGAATACAAGGCTAACACCCTAGGGGGTATGGACAAATTTTTGAAAATTAGGCATTGAAACTTTGACGATAACCGTTATGTAAATATATTATTTGGGGTCTAGGCATTCTTATTTAAGCCAATTGGTATCCAAATGGCTTAAATAAAATCATCGGACTGCCCTGGGATCCAAACCTGCGATCCTTGATATACAAGGAAGGTCCGATACCAACTACACCAAGCCCGAGGGCATCTATTGTGGTGTTAATAAATTACAAATTTATTATAATCTTTACAAAAAACATAGGAGATGCAAAAAAGGGTGCCTCGCATTACTTTTGCCCAGAGCCGAGTCGTGTTATATAAAAGCAAGGAAATATTTTAACTTAAATAAAACCTTCAGAATTTTATTTGTTTCATATATCATCCCTTTTATATAACTCACCTCGACTCTGGACAAAAGTAATGCGAGGCGCCCTTTTTTACTTTCTCTTACTTCTATATATGTTAATATACAGAGTGCAAAATAGTCAAATAAGAGCTTTGCCTAGAGGTAGGGACGTATTCGAAATAAATAATTTAATTGTTTCATCTAACAGTTATATGGTGGAGAAGGCTTAAAAAACATTATTTATTAATATAAAGAAAATAAGTTTCAATTTATTATTAATATCTTCGATATTCTCTGGAAAAAATTAAATAAATATTGAAAAAAGGCATTTTGCTCAGGGACCCACATCTTGTGGGTACGTGGATGGCGACCACGAGCTACCCGAGCTGGAACTGGCAGTCCTTCTGCTCTTTACATGTCTGTCCCATCCTTCTATATTTTCAACAGGCGTCAGACACTGTGACGGGCCGGCCTATTCTATTTCTTCCTGTCGCAAAAAACCCATCCCGCCGACCCCGCACTGCGGGAATAAGGCTATGAAATAAGAAGAAGATTGAAAAAAGGCGTTACCATTTAGATATATGGTAATTGGATTCTAACCCCATTCTATAAAAAAAACTATATTTTAGGGTTCTTTATGGAAATTCATTTTTTTTTTTTTTAAATAAAAATAAAGAAACCGGATCCACTTGATTGTTTTGAGACTTTTGATGTTACCTATCCTTGGCTTGTTTGAATAATTATTATACACCCAAGATCGTTAAAAATAATTGCAAAAATAATTTTGAATGAGACATTAACGAAAGGCTTCTGCAGGATCCTTTAGAGAGTCATTAATTGAAGCGGCCCAATTACACTGACAGAAACACGCCATTAAATCAACACATGCAAATATTACCTGACATCTGCAATCGTCTTTTAGTATAATAATAATATTTCATTAATTCTCCAATTTGGAGAAAGAGAGAATACATGGTAAATCTTTAAGATATATTAGCCTAAGTCAGAATACTTTTTATTTTTAAAATTTTAAATTACCAAGAATGAACTAGTTCTCTGAAAAAATGAGTTTTTTCACATATAAATACGACGTATATAATTTTAAAATTATATGCGATTCATATCATAGCCTACTCGAATGTCTAGACTACCCAAAAAACTTTCCTAAGTAGAATTTTTCTGACTCATTTATTTTAAGATAGTAAATTTGCGAGATGTGTTTGTGCTTAAGATTTGGTAAAATTGCTCCCCCTGGAGCCGAACCAGGACCTCCTCGCTTTCGTGGCGGGCGGACTACCTTTATCCTAGATCGCAGGCTCAATCATTTATTTTATTTTATAAATAAACTGATTATTCCTTCTTCTACCAAACTCTAACCCGCGATTAATAATAAAAAGGAAAATATTAATTTTCATTCATTCTACCACAAAATACTATGATCGACAGATAATAATTTAAATTAGATATAGCAGCTGACTCAGCATCCCCTCTACAATTTTTAATCTGCAGCTCCTTTATAAGGATATTAAATTAAAAATATATTATTATAACAACAAGATATCCTTTTCTAACCACATAAAATCCGAATTTTTTTCCTTTAAAAATTAGTTTAAATTAATCAAAACATACCCTGGCTGACAGCTGGGCATTAATCCCGCCCCTCCACTTGGAATAGGGTAATATTAATTAATGACAGACTCTTTCGTCTTATTATAAAGTAATCAGCCAAAGTGAAGAGCGATTTCGTGTTAAATTATGATAATTGGTCAGAGGATAAACTAACACAAGGGGCAGGAAACCAGACCGCGCTATTTAAACAAAAACAAAAAACTTATAATAATCATAATAATATGGGCAATATAAAATGATAAATTTTAGATAATGCTGGCTAAAATTACTCCTGGACCGCCTTTGAAAAAAAAAACTAATATTTGAATAGGTTCGTGCTCTAATTTAAAAAAAAAATCAGATGGGACTAGGATTTTTTTCGACCGATTAAATTTCCTTTTTCTTCTTTCTTTTTATTTACGTTTTACAATACCAGACCATGTTTTTTTGGCTTTGGGGCTGGAAATCTAGTTAAGGCAGAGTCAAAAAAATTTTGAAGACTTTGAATCTATTTTATTATAAGCCAAACCAGGCTGACTTTTTGATCTCTTGTCTAGAGCATCTAGCATCTTGTCTAGAGCATCTTCAGAGCCGGGCGAAAATGAAAATTTCAATATTAGCGACACATGTTTTCATGAACTAAGCGCTCCGTTCAAGAGAACAACGAAGAAAGGACCGAGACATAGGCCTGGTTAATAAAAAATAAATAGGCGGTTAAGTCGTGAAGATTTTTTTTTAACTAGTCTAATTTTTGAGATCTATGGCAGAGTACATAGAAGTTGTTGAATTGCAAAAATTTTTGAATTCATCATAGGCTCAGGAACCCACATTTTGTGGATACATGGATGGCGACCACGAGCTACCCGAGCTGGGGCAGGCAGTCCTTCTGTTCTTTGTATGTCTGTCTCTTTCTTCTATATTTTCAACAGGCATCAGACTGTGCGGCGGGAGGGCCATTCTATCCTTCACGATCACAAAAACACAAGATAGGGGGGATTGGAGGGAAAGAGTGAGGTCCGCCGACACCGCATTTAGAATTAATTTCTTTTGCAAATGGGCTACTCATATTCAAGAATATAAACAGTTTAATTACATTTTTTTTTTTACAATTCTCCGGCCAACTTTTCGGCCCTTCATGTCGTAATCAAGATGGTTGTACAGTGAGGGTCACCCATGCGATTTCTACTTGTGATTATTTCATTGTTTTTATAAAAGAAAATGAAAATCTTTATTAAAAATTTTTAGGTTTCAAATAATCACAAGTAGAAAACCCTTGGGTGGGACTTAATATTGTCCCTCACTGTACATTATCAAAGTTGTGTCAAATGGGGTATAAATAAATTCCTCAAAACTTTAATCTTAAAGCACTTTAACTGATTAAAAGCTAATTTTTTAATATGTTATTAATCACTATCAAATACGTATAAAATAAAATTTTGAAGCAGATCTGACACAGGGTTATCGTGTAATTAATTTTTAAAAAATTGAAATTTAACATGTAGCCTATGGGGGAATAACGACGAAACGCACACATATTGAATTAAATAGGCATCTGTGCATCTGATACAAAAACAAAAAAACTTACATTTTATTAATTCACTTCCGAGGAATATGTTAAAAATAAAATCAAAAGTTTCTGCCGACCGCTTTTAAAGATATTTTAACAAGAAAGTCAAAAAATTCTTCAAAATGACAGTCGCTAATATTTAAAAATAATGAATTCTCGAGAGTCAGACCAGCCTGGCAACGTCGCATAACATAAGTGTCTTATCTCTATGTCAGTTACATTTTTTTTTTTTCAATTTTACAATATTTTTTCTCGCAAATCGTCCATTGTGTTTAAACTGATTTGCATTAAACATTGTAATATATTAAATAAAATAAAATTTAAGGCATTTAAGATTTAAAATAGATAGTTGATGAATGCAATGTTGCCAGTTCTATATTACGTGAAAAACTGCTCAAGTCGAAAGTCATTCATTTATTATTTTTGGTAATTAAATTATTAACTTAATCCAATTATAAACTATGATAGGTCACGACTAAATTATAATAAGGAATTTTGGCATTCAAATTTTTAATTTTATTTAAAAAAAAAATTTAGATTCTATTATGACTTACGATGTACTATCCGAACAACCTTAAGGCAGAGTCAAAAAAAAATTTTGAGGACTTTGAATCTATTTTATTATAAGCCAAACCAGGCTGACTTTTTGATCTCTTGTCTAGAGCATCTTCAGAGCCGGGCGAAAATAAAAATTTCAATATTAGCGACACATGTTTTGATGAACTAAGCGCTCCGTTCAAGAGAACAACGAAGAAAGGACCGAGACATAGGCCTGGTTAATAAAAAAATAAATAGGCGGTTAAGTCGTGAAGATTTTTTTTAACTAGTCTAATTTTTGAGATCTATGGCAGAGTACATAGAAGTTGTTGAATTGCAAAAATTATTGAATTCATCATAGGCTCAGGAACCCACATTTTGTGGATACATGGATGGCGACCACGAGCTACCCGAGCTGGGGCAGGCAGTCCTTCTGTTCTTTGTATGTCTGTCTCTTTCTTCTATATTTTCAACAGGCATCAGACTGTGCGGCGGGAGGGCCATTCTATCCTTCACGATCACAAAAACACAAGATAGGGGGGGGATTGGAGGGAAAGAGTGAGGTCCGCCGACACCGCATTTAGAATTAATTTCTTTTGCAAATGGGCTACTCATATTCAAGAATATAAACAGTTTAATTACATTTTTTTTTACAATTCTCCGGCCAACTTTTCGACCCTTCATGTCGTAATCAAGATGGTTGTACAGTGAGGGTCACCCATGCGATTTCTACTTGTGATTATTTCATTGTTTTTATAAAAGAAAATGAAAATCTTTATTAAAATTTTTTTAGGTTTCAAATAATCACAAGTAGAAAACCCTTGGGTGGGACTTAATATTGTCCCTCACTGTACATTATCAAAGTTGTGTCAAATGGGATATAAATAAATTCCTCAAAACTTTAATCTTATCTTATCTTATCTTATTATATTAAACGAGCAATGTACGTTTATTTGTTTGTTTATATATATGCATATCAGTTCTCGAAAACGGCTCTAACGATTTATTTCAAATTTTAAATATATACTATGTGCGGTCCAAATATGCAATTGTGCTAGGTGTCATGTTTGGGGAAATTCGGGTACTAGTACTTTGCTGATGTACTTTTTTAGTTTTTTCTAATTTTCTCGAAATTCCCTTCAAAGATTTTTTTCAAATTTTAAATAGTTCCCAGTTCCGGCATAGAAAACAAATTGCGCTAGGTCTCGTCTTCAGGAAACCTCGAGTACTAGTACTTTACTGGTGTACTTTTTTTAATATTTACCAATTTTCTTGAAATTTCTTTTTAACCTTTTCTTTCAAATTTTAAATATTTTTTTATTTCTTCTATACAAATAAAATTTGGCCCCTCGAGTACTAGTACCTTACTGGTGTACTTTTTTTTAGGTTTTTTTAATTTTCGCTTTAAAGGTTTTATAATGTTCAAAGCCTAGTGGGCTTGCTTCCTGGTCAAACCCTCGCTCTCTTTGCCCTGGACCCTCAGATTTAGAATATATCCACGAATATTAAATTTTAATTAATCCGCAATTTTGTAAA
>JAKCPI010001822.1:0-10211 GCA_023213315.1 Euborellia annulipes | reverse complement strand
TAATTAACAAGTCTAAGCACGATTTTCGTTTGTTCGTCGTAGCTCCTATTCCGTTCGTTGGTTGGCAAAATCCTCGCTTTTTTTTTTTTTTTTACTTTTTTTTCGTTCTTTTACGTTTTCCCTTTTTGGTTGCCAAAGAGAGGAAGAGAGAGAGACGAGGGTGTCTGTCTGTCTGTCTGGAGGGGATTCGTTGGTTCTGCCTCTGGTTCCTTTGTTTATGTTCCATATTAGCGGATTGGTCTTCTCTCTTCTTCTTCTACTTCTACTTTCCTCTTCTCTCTCTCTCATCTCTTCTCTTGCTTTAGCTCCCTTTACGGACCCTCACTCACTCTTGGCCCTTTCGAGTCTCCTCCGTTGATATTTGTACAAGAATCTCTCCACTTCATCCTTGTAGATTAGTATATATATAACTTTTGAATTAAAAATAGAATTAATTAATCAAAAAGTTGATGGAATTATTATTTACATTTACAAGAAAATTTATGAAGTTGGCTAAAGTTTATATTTTTAAAGATTCGCACTAAAAATTAGATAATATTTCATGTAAGATGTATCGCTGTACAAGAGTAAAGCGGTCTTCAGAAGATTTCAATGACAAAATGAGAATATACATTTTAAAGAGCATCTAAAAAATAATTGATTTTTGAATTTTAATTAAAATCGAATTTTGAGAAAATCGAAAAAAAACTGAAAAAATACATCAGTAAAGTACTAATACTTGATTCTGGCCTATTCAAAAAGATGTTAATAATTTCCCTGTTCTGCCACCAAAAGAACATCCTCAAAACTCATCACCTAATTGCCATAGGTACCCAATCAGGGAAAGGTCCCCAAATCTCTCAAGGAGCGAACATGCCAGCCATGTGCGACATGCACACAACAGTAGAACAAGTATTCCACTCCATTATTCTCAAAATATATCAAACTCATTAAATATACCACAAGTTCCGTTGACCTAAAATCCTGTTTATCTAAATAATACAAACACACTAAAAGAACTAATTTTCCATATTTTGGATAAAATTTTTTCATATAGTCATCCTTCAATAGGATCTGAATTATCATCACCTAATAACAAAAAAATAATATAAAATATTGTAGAAGAAATCATAAAAAATATGAATATCTCATCTTTACGAATACTAACTGATCATTATTTATTTTATTATTAATTTTTACTTTCTCGTTTTATACTAAAATTATAAACTTAATGAAAAAATGGCAGGATGGCTAAAGCTCTTTGCCAAATAAATTTAAATGAAAAAAAAGAACATGTTTATAAAACTTTCAAGCCTCTTTTCTCGAATTTTCGGACCTTTCGCCATTATGATTCTCAGCAGGCGATATTATGGACGTTTTCCTATTTCGATTTAAAAACGTCTGTTTTTAGAGAATAGATCTGATTAAGAGTTAATTCACTCGGCTAATTAATACAACGATGTTTATTTGAAAAAATCGATTGAGTAAAAATATTCGAATATAATTTTATTTTTAAGATGATAAAAAAGAAAAAATGAAACAGTTTTTTTCACCCAGAAAGATTCATTTTTTTCTGTGCTATTTTCATTTTATCTCATTATCGAAATAATTCAATTTTTCTTTCCATCCCTCTTCCAACCTTTCATGACCAAAAATTACCATTTAAAAAGAGAATGAATAGATAAATGACAAAAAAACGATCGTTGGCATATTTTTATTTGCAAAACGAATAAAAGGAAAGAGAGCAGAGAGGGTTAAAAAAATAGAGGGGCGTAAAATAATAAATGGAATCAATTATATTTAATATCCGCTAATCATTAAAAACACATTTGAAAAACCAAACTAACCAAAATTTTATTTTTTGGTAATATTTTGCTTTTTCTTTCTTATAAAATAAATTATTATTGTCAAAGCTTAATTGGAAAATAAATTGCAAAAACATTTTTTTATTAATTGTGGCATTCTGTCCTATTAAGGTTTTAATAACTAGGGTTTGGATCGATATAAACAAAAAATCTGGTGTGACTGGTCGCACAGCACACAAGTAAGCGAAAGTTGTGCTCTGTGCTTGTCACGCCAGATTTTTTGTGTCGGCATATATTTAGTTTCCAACAGTACGGTACTTTTCAATTTCAAGATGTAAAATTTAAAAGTATAGAAAATATTTATATTTTGTTACCATGGCAACCATTTCTCCTATCTTTCCTATGAAGTAGTAGAGTAAAGTGGCCTTCAGAAGATTTCAAAGGATAAATGAGAATATACATTTTAAAAAGCATCTACAAAATAATTTATTTTTGAATTTTAATCAAAATCGTTGAAGCAAAGTTTGAGAAAATCGAAAAAAACTGAAAAAGTAGGCCTATATCAGTAAAGTACTAGTACTCTTTGGTCGATTTTGTTCAAAAGCTTCGTGTCACGTGACAGGGGGGGGTGTCTAACTTAAATATAAAATTTCAACTTCCTAACTTTTTTCGTTCTTGAGATACTTTGTTCACAGATACACAAGCAGACAGACCATGTCGCGAAGACCATCTTTTTGGATTCAGGGGACCTCAAAACGTGTATATCCATCAAAATCTCGACAGCGAATTTTTGACATGAATCCAATACTTTCTCTCTATATATATTAACATATATAGAGGTAAGAGAAAGTAAAAACATTTAAAATATACACTTTTAGCCTACACAACAAAATTTCTCGTTTTAAACTTTTTTGAAGTCTCTGCCCTCTTGGAACCCAAGCCAATATCTCACGGCCCCTCTATTTTTTTTTTAAATTCAGATTGGTTAAAAAACTATAATTTTGAATTTCGTATATGCACACATTTACTAGTCAATGCATGTATTTAAAAGCGTGAAAAAAATAAACACGGTTATTATGTTGTGATTAATGAACGTGTTACATTTTCGACTTTTCGCGGCCACTTGCGGGTAATCCAAGGCCCCCTAGAGGCCCGCGACCCACCATTTTTAGAAGCCCTGCTCTAGATGGATCCTGGGATAATAAAAGGCCATAATTCGGAATATAAGAAGAATAACAGCAATTGAAAAAAAATCTGCATTATAAAAAAATTGTAAGCCTATTTCAGGCAAGTGTCACGTCTCTCATAAAAAATTTCATCATAGACGAAAAAGAAATTGGTTAAAAATAGCAGCAAAGTTTTGATTCAACATCTTTCCTACCTCGTCTATCAAACAGATTTAATTTAATGGCTCAATTAAGTTATCTAAATTTATTAAATATTCATGCTAATAAAACTAGATTGAAATTATTTATTAATTTTAATGAATATTTGGAAATTACACAAAAGTTTTTAGATGATTAAATTCTAAAGTTTTGTCACATGATGGTATGAGATTCTCAATTAATCATCGAACATCTTTCTCTAACCGTCCGTCTTCTACATATATATACATATGTGTATACGTACATATCTCTCTCTCTCTTGTATTTAATTGGGGTTTTACGCCATTTCAAAATGGCGAATAGAAATCATTACTCATTCTCTCCCGAAATAAGGGGCGATGGATAGAGAAAGAAACAGATTGGTTTCATTATTATTGCCAACTGTTGAAAGGGAAAAAGCACTAAAAATACGTTTTAATCTTTTGAAAAAAAAAAAAAGATAAAAACTCCCTTTCGTACGCGTGCAGCGGTAAAATATTTATTACGATATTTCGTTTGTAAAATAAAAATAAATAAAATAAGGGGCTAAAGTGTCGAAAACGCTTGTCACTAAAATATTATATTTATTTCCACTAAAAACAGTTTAAATAAGAAATTAGATATAAATGTTAAAGGTTAATTAGTTCATCATTAGCTACAGACAATGGAAGACAAACCCTTTAAGGACTGAATTTATTATTTACCTACATAAAAAATCAAAATAGCAAATTTTTTAATTTTTCATATTAATTAATTTGCTATCTTGAATATTATCTAGGTTCTATAATAAACTAGTAAAACATAGAAGCTCAATCAAATACTTAATATTGGGAAAACTTAATTTGTTCTTTGATATTAAACATAAGTTTTTTCTACAAAACCTTGCAAAAAATCTATTAATGCCGAGAATTTGCTTCTTTTATAACTAGTAGTATTCATTTAAAAAAGTAAAAAGAAATTGCCTAAGCGAACAACCTGTTGACAAGGAGGTATACAAAGTTGAGCATTTGAAGACCAAGGGAATCCAATAAAAGCTAATCTACACAAATTGGATAGAATCAATACATGTGTTTCGATAAACAAAATAGTTTTATTAGGAAATCTCTCTTTTTTAAGAAGATCACAAAGGGAAACAAATTAAATTTATTAAAAGTATAGGCGTCGGAACATTTTTTTTCCTAAAGAGCAGGCCGGTTCTTTTTGTAAAATATCCCCCCCCCCCCCCCCCGGCAATGGTATCTGCCCTAGGGATGACCCAATTTTTTAAAAATTAAAAAGCCTCCATTTAGTCACAATCCAGGGAGACATTTCATGAAAATTCAATGGTAAAATGAGAATATACATTTTAAAGAGCATCTAAAAAATAATGGATTTTTGAATTTTAATCAAAATCGTTGGAGCGAATTTTGAGAAAATCGAAAAAAACTGAAAAAGTACATCAGTAAAGTACTAGTACTTTTTGGCCGATTTTGTTTAAAAGCTTATTTTCACGCCCTAGGGGGGTGCTTAACTTAAATATAAAATTTCAACCTCATAGTTTCCTTACTTCAAACTTACACACACACAGACAGACACACATACAGACCATGTCGCGAAAACCACTTTTTTGGATTCAGGGGACCTAAAAACGAATATATCCATCAAAATCTCGACATCGTATTTTTGACATGAATCCAATACTTTCTCTCTCTATATATATAACACTAGCCGCAAGGTTCGCCTTCGGCGAACCTTGCGCTAGCCAGGGGGCTTCGCCCCCTGGACCCCCAAGCTCGCCTACCGGCGAGCTTTGCTCGCCTTCGGCGAGCAATTGCCCGCCTTCGGCGGGCAAGTTTCTTGCACGGCCATCGTTGAAACCCTGAAATTCCCGGAGCGTAAACCTTCTTAATTCGTGGCCAACCCTCAACATCGATGCCTCGTTTCTTCTTAAGCGCAAAAAACAAACTGATATCTCTATCCGTTTAAAAGTCATTATAAAATTAAAAAAAAAAAACTCCAAAATGAGAATTCAGTGCTTTTAAAATTAGAATTTGAAGCTTCGTAAATAAGGCCAAGGCAATAAATGTAATGTATCAGACAAATTATAACTTTTTTGGAATTAATAAAAAAAAAAAAAGTTGAGATTTAGGTAAATTGAAAAATCCTAAATTTCGTAAAAATGGGGAAGGGAGGGTGGTTCGGTTAAAACCACAGGTTAAAACTAAAACCGGTTACACCAGATTTTTTGTTTCAGGATATTTTTTCTTTTTTATTTAATTTAAATACTAAGGCCCGAGGTCACTAAATAACTTTACATCCCTTGAAAGATATTTATTCAAGAAACTTAAATCGAAAAAATCATGTTGATGTATTATTTAAATTGATATCTATTATCGTTTAAAACATAGTTTCTCAAACTTATTTTGCTGACTGTCCCTTTTTTTAAATTTTTTTAATTTTTTATTTTCACATCTGTAAACGAAGATTTACTTCATTTACAGAAAGAGAGAGGAGAGATTGGCAATGTTTGAAAATTTTCACGGCAAGTGGGATCTGAATTGGGTGGGCAACTCTAGATTCGTAACCCGCAGTTGATCCGATTAGACATGAGTCTCCTATAGTTTTAGTAATCTTCAAAAGACATAAATTTATGACATAACTAATGAGAAAATTAAAGGAATTTTTTCGATTTTAAGGAGTTTGATAATATCAGGTTCTATTTGAGTAAAATACAACGAAATGTCGCCGCGTTCAGTAACTTGAAGCCAATTTATCTTTTAAGTTATCAACATTTCTACAATACTATATAAATCCACGTGATAAAAATGAATGCAATACCTGTAATAACAAAAATTACACGATATTAATTTTTAATTTACTTTAGTACGTGATTAGCGAGTATTTTTTTTTTATCTGCCCACGCGATTTCTGCACCATCTCAATGCCACATAATTTTCTCTTGGTCATGTACGGCCCCCTGAAAGTCTGAAACGCACTCAGGAGGGAGGGGCGTTATCGCCTATGTTGAGAGCCTATGGTTTAAAAGATGTTAAAGGAAATATAATAGTATTATTCTAAAATTTTATAAAATTTAAATTTCTTCAAAAAAAAATTATTAAATCTCACAAATAGATTATGTGTATTGAAATTATATAAATTCTAATAATATTAAATAAATTAGGGGTTTTAATTTGTTTTGGCGGGTGGGAGGATAGGGGTGGGGCCATGAATTTCGAAAATTCGCTTCTTAAATGACGCCTACGCAATAAAAGTAATCTACATGCCAAATTTCAACTTTATAGGTATTATAGTTTAGGCTGGGCGTTGTCATCACTTAGTCAGTCAGTCAGTCAGTTAGTCACAAGTCTCTTTATATATATAGAGATGGAGAAAAAAAGAAAAGTGTTGGGAAAAAAATGCATTTTTTACAAAAATGATGAATTGTGGTACTTAGCGACCGAATTTCAAAAAACAACCACAAAATTAATTTTATGTGATGGGGGAGGAGATAGGGGGGGGGGGGGGGCTTTAACGTAGAAAGCATATTGATATGTCATTTCAGTTAAAAGTTGAAAAATCCGAATTTTTCACAAAAATACAGATTTGGGGTACTTAGGGGCCGAATTTCAAAAAACCCCGAAATTAGTTTTTAGGGGTTCATTTAGGGGGCTTTTAGCGTAGAAAGCATATTGATATCTCATTTCAGTAAAAAGTTCTAAAAATCTGAATTTTTTACAAAAATGGCGATTTGGGGTACTTTAGGGCCGAATTTCAAAAAACCCTGAAACAACGAATTTAGATATTCTTCTAAGGAAGGTTTTAGCGAAGAGAGCAAATTGATATCTCATCTCGTTTAAGAGTTATTAAAGAAATAGTAAAATCAAAATTTTACCCAAAAATGTCGATTTGGGGGTCTTAAAATCGGAATTTCGAAAATTCGCTTCTTAAATGACGCCTACGCAATAAAAGTAATCTACATGCCAAATTTCAACTTTATAGGTATTATAGTTTAGGCTGGGCGTTGTCATCACTTAGTCAGTCAGTCAGTCAGTTAGTCACAAGTCTCTTTATATATATAGAGATGGAGAAAAAAAGAAAAGTGTTGGGAAAAAAATGCATTTTTTACAAAAATGATGAATTGTGGTACTTAGCGACCGAATTTCAAAAAACAACCACAAAATTAATTTTATGTGATGGGGAGGGAGATAGGGGGGGGGGGGCTTTAACGTAGAAAGCATATTGATATGTCATTTCAGTTAAAAGTTGAAAAATCCGAATTTTTCACAAAAATACAGATTTGGGGTACTTAGGGGCCGAATTTCAAAAAACCCCGAAATTAGTTTTTAGGGGTTCATTTAGGGGGCTTTTAGCGTAGAAAGCATATTGATATCTCATTTCAGTAAAAAGTTCTAAAAATCTGAATTTTTTACAAAAATGGCGATTTGGGGTACTTTAGGGCCGAATTTCAAAAAACCCTGAAACAACGAATTTAGATATTCTTCTAAGGAAGGTTTTAGCGAAGAGAGCAAATTGATATCTCATCTCGTTTAAGAGTTATTAAAGAAATAGTAAAATCAAAATTTTACCCAAAAATGTCGATTTGGGGGTCTTAAAATCGGAATTTCGAAAATTCGCTTCTTAAATGACGCCTACGCAATAAAAGTAATCTACATGCCAAATTTCAACTTTATAGGTATTATAGTTTAGGCTGGGCGTTGTCATCACTTAGTCAGTCAGTCAGTCAGTTAGTCACAAGTCTCTTTATATATATAGAGATGGAGAAAAAAAGAAAAGTGTTGGGAAAAAAATGCATTTTTTACAAAAATGATGAATTGTGGTACTTAGCGACCGAATTTCAAAAAACAACCACAAAATTAATTTTATGTGATGGGGAGGGAGATAGGGGGGGGGGGGGGCTTTAACGTAGAAAGCATATTGATATGTCATTTCAGTTAAAAGTTGAAAAATCCGAATTTTTCACAAAAATACAGATTTGGGGTACTTAGGGGCCGAATTTCAAAAAACCCCGAAATTAGTTTTTAGGGGTTCATTTAGGGGGGCTTTTAGCGTAGAAAGCATATTGATATCTCATTTCAGTAAAAAGTTCTAAAAATCTGAATTTTTTACAAAAATGGCGATTTGGGGTACTTTAGGGCCGAATTTCAAAAAACCCTGAAACAACGAATTTAGATATTCTTCTAAGGAAGGTTTTAGCGAAGAGAGCAAATTGATATCTCATCTCGTTTAAGAGTTATTAAAGAAATAGTAAAATCAAAATTTTACCCAAAAATGTCGATTTGGGGGTCTTAAAATCGGAATTTCGAAAATTCGCTTCTTAAATGACGCCTACGCAATAAAAGTAATCTACATGCCAAATTTCAACTTTATAGGTATTATAGTTTAGGCTGGGCGTTGTCATCACTTAGTCAGTCAGTCAGTCAGTTAGTCACAAGTCTCTTTATATATATAGAGATGGAGAAAAAAAGAAAAGTGTTGGGAAAAAAATGCATTTTTTACAAAAATGATGAATTGTGGTACTTAGCGACCGAATTTCAAAAAACAACCACAAAATTAATTTTATGTGATGGGGAGGGAGATAGGGGGGGGGGGCTTTAACGTAGAAAGCATATTGATATGTCATTTCAGTTAAAAGTTGAAAAATCCGAATTTTTCACAAAAATACAGATTTGGGGTACTTAGGGGCCGAATTTCAAAAAACCCCGAAATTAGTTTTTAGGGGTTCATTTAGGGGGGCTTTTAGCGTAGAAAGCATATTGATATCTCATTTCAGTAAAAAGTTCTAAAAATCCGAATTTTTTACAAAAATGGCGATTTGGGGTACTTTAGGGCCGAATTTCAAAAAACCCTGAAACAACGAATTTAGATATTCTTCTAAGGAAGGTTTTAGCGAAGAGAGCAAATTGATATCTCATCTCGTTTAAGAGTTATTAAAGAAATAGTAAAATCAAAATTTTACCCAAAAATGTCGATTTGGGGGTCTTAAAATCGGAATTTCGAAAATTCGCTTCTTAAATGACGCCTACGCAATAAAAGTAATCTACATGCCAAATTTCAACTTTATAGGTATTATAGTTTAGGCTGGGCGTTGTCATCACTTAGTCAGTCAGTCAGTCAGTTAGTCACAAGTCTCTTTATATATATAGAGATGGAGAAAAAAAGAAAAGTGTTGGGAAAAAAATGCATTTTTTACAAAAATGATGAATTGTGGTACTTAGCGACCGAATTTCAAAAAACAACCACAAAATTAATTTTATGTGATGGGGGGGAGATAGGGGGGGGGGGGGCTTTAACGTAGAAAGCATATTGATATGTCATTTCAGTTAAAAGTTGAAAAATCCGAATTTTTCACAAAAATACAGATTTGGGGTACTTAGGGGCCGAATTTCAAAAAACCCCGAAATTAGTTTTTAGGGGTTCATTTAGGGGGGCTTTTAGCGTAGAAAGCATATTGATATCTCATTTCAGTAAAAAGTTCTAAAAATCCGAATTTTTTACAAAAATGGCGATTTGGGGTACTTTAGGGCCGAATTTCAAAAAACCCTGAAACAACGAATTTAGATATTCTTCTAAGGAAGGTTTTAGCGAAGAGAGCAAATTGATATCTCATCTCGTTTAAGAGTTATTAAAGAAATAGTAAAATCAAAATTTTACCCAAAAATGTCGATTTGGGGGTCTTAAAATCGGAATTTCGAAAATTCGCTTCTTAAATGACGCCTACGCAATAAAAGTAATCTACATGCCAAATTTCAACTTTATAGGTATTATAGTTTAGGCTGGGCGTTGTCATCACTTAGTTACAGTCAGTCAGTCAGTTAGTCACAAGTCTCTTTATATATATAGAGATGGAGAAAAAAAGAAAAGTGTTGGGAAAAAAATGCATTTTTTACAAAAATGATGAATTGTGGTACTTAGCGACCGAATTTCAAAAAACAACCCCAAAATTAATTTTATGTGATGGGGGGGGAGATAGGGGGGGGGGGGGCTTTAACGTAGAAAGCATATTGATATCTCATTTCAGTTAAAAGTTGAAAAATCCGAATTTTTCACAAAAATAGAGATTTGG